>CM047587.1:1512024-1524672 GCA_026184515.1 Peronosclerospora sorghi | reverse complement strand
AAGTCAGGTGACTCACCCAAGACCAGCGTTCTTGATACTCCTTGAATCTGATAGGCTACGAAGCCCCCTTGTTTAGACCAATCGGAAACTCGACCAACTGCCTTGACCAAATGTGACCAAATTTGTGGTACACTTCTCCACACATAGGCGTGCGTTTAATCTCCTTCGAGAATAGTCGGATCATGATCTAGTGCATGTCAAAAGAGAGTGGAATAAGAGTGCAGATCACATCACCACTAGGGCTATGCAGGGTGGAACAAGATTTGAAATCGATGACGTGAAACAGATGGAGGAATTGACCGATCTCAACAGGTTGCCGGAAGTGATCACGTGGAATGAAGATCCCACTGCCCCGCAAGTACTAGTGATGACACGATCACGTAACATACGTCAGCCGCGACCTTCAACGTGGCCCGATATATCTATAGCCGGGATAAGGTCGGAACCGGTGAAAAAGGCACAGGACGAAGAGAAATGGATTCATGATTTGCGAAGTTATCTGTATGGTGACGTCTCACAATTGAGCGCAGACGAGGTTAAGGACTGCGCGAAAATTACTGACAACTACGATGTCGATGAACAAGAATTGCTGATCTACTGTGAAAACATGTCTAAAAGAAAAGCCAACGATGACAAAGATGATCAAGACGATCGGCATCTTTCGATTAAGCTGGTTTTACCCGAGAATATACATGCAGATGTCCTCCACCACTATCATGTGAGCTTGGAAGGAGGACACCAAGTCATAGGGCGTACATATCAGCGGATCAGACGATACTTCCATTGGCGTGGTCTATTCCGAAGCGTACAAAGGTTTGTCGGACAATGCGTAGATTGCGAGACGGGTAAGGGCAAACCTACGATCAAGGGCATGTCGCCGGGGAATATCGAGGCTACGTACCCATTCCTAGTGATATCCATGGATCATATCCCGTCACTACCCCGATAGACGGATGGACATACTGAACTGCTGATTTGGACGGATCTGTTCACGGGTATGGTGATCGCGAAAGCTGGATCGTCTCGCACAGCGCAGAAAGTCGCCGAAAATTATGAAGAATGTGTATTTCGACGATTTGGAGCTATTGAGGTGATCAGGCATGATCGAGAGCCAGGTTTTATGACGGAAGTATTTCGTGCGTTCAACAAAATCGTGGGACAACGTCAGAGTGCCACTATGGCATACCGTCCACAGTCGAACGGCAAGGCGGAAAGGACGGTGCAGACGATTACACGGGAAATCAAGATATATGTATCAGATGTCGGCCAGAAATATTGGAGATTGTATGCAGAGCGGCTGGTATTCGCGCTGAACTCGACCCCAGATCGCATTCGTGGTGAACCACCATTTTATTTGGCGTATGTGTAGCCGGTGCGTATACGCACGGTGCGGCTAGCGCACAGAGGAAGACTCTTCCTTAAAGCGGTAGCTACCGCTAATTAGCCGATACGCCCTTGTAAAGGGATTAGTACGAGAGATCTCCTACTCGGGGACAAGATTCCCAGGTTAGTATACTACTTAGCCTTAACGGCTGTATTCCCTTTACGGGATGTAAGTAAAGGGAGAGCTCCCTCTTACCTACGACACTCACTGCGCGCGCCACCGGTCGAGGTCGCACGTCCGAAAAATAGAGTGAAATGTAAACTGAATATATTTAATATGTAATTACCCTAAATTAATTTAAACTAATATAAACTATATGTAATACTAAGTAGAATATTCCTAATTCGTACCTAGCTAAAATGTAGTGTACACACCTTTGTACTGACACGTGGATGGCTGACACACCACCACACCAGGGGCCCCTGCCCTGATTGGTTAAAATAACCAAATGTTCAAAACCTTTCAAACCGGTCAATATTGACCTCAACCGTGGTGTAATCATGTACACCAACATTATATGTAACTCGAATGTAACCCCGTTATAGTTTGACCCTCGTTAAGCAGGAAGCCTTTAAAAGGCTGTTACCCTGAATGGGTGACGAAGGCATGAAGCTCCTAGTTGAGCAGGGCCTTGAGACCGTAAAGGCAAGGGTAAATGTCCTCATCGCTCATGAGGCGAATTGTAGTGGAGGTCGTTCCACGGGGGTGCGCCCTACATTATCGTTTAAGATAAAGGAGTTCACCGGGGAGAAGGGTGTCAACCTTTACGTGTGGTTGCGAGAGGTCGAAACGGCCTTCGCCACAGCGAATATGACCGCTGATCACTTGCAAGTGGGACTTGCATTGACCCATCTTACGGACAAAGCCCGTACATGGGCGTTTACGTGTTCGGAGTCAGACACGGACGTGTTCCCAACATGGAAGGTCCTTAAGCAGAAGCTCATGGACATGTACGCAACGCCTGATCTGGTTTTCCAGAATCAACTGGCGTTCCTGAGGATCCGTCAAGGCACTAAGGACCTGGAGATTTATATCCGGGAGCTTAAACCCTGTTCGCAGGGATGTACGTGAAAGCGTATTCGGACGATGTGTCCATCCCCGTCTTCATGGGAGGCCTGAGAGAAGGGCCATCACGTTCGGAATTGTTCCGATGCCGACCCCAATCCCTGGAGGAGGCGTTCAAGATGGCGTTTAACGCCGAGACGAATTTCCGTTCCTCTAAGGTGGGTCCCGAACCCATGGACCTGAGTCGGGTCGAAGCGAAGGAGAAACCTCCCGCTAAGAGTCATTCTGACTCTTTTTCACAGAGCTTCGAGACAGAGCTCTTAGCTATGCTGCAGCGGCGTGGGCCGCTGAGATACTTCCTGTGTGGGAGTATGGATCATCTGAGGAACAGATGTCCGAAAAATCCCCAGCGAGACACTCGCTACAAGGGACCAAGGGTGGGGAAAAAGCCCTTGTCCAAGCCGTCGGGAAACGACGGCTCCCAGTAGGTGCGGGGCGCCCTACTGGGGAACCACTCAGTGCTGTTAAGCCCCAGGGTAGGGGACTACAGCACAAAGCCCCGAGGGAAGCGGTGCTTTCTAGCACCGAGTTGGTGTACCAGCCAGGTTTTCTGGTAGTCCTTGCGGACGTGAAAGGCTTTGATAAGCCTTGGAGAGTCTTGATAGACTCTGGAGCGTCTGACAATTATGTCAGACGGGCTTCTGTGGAGAAGAGTCGGCTGTATGCCGAGGCCCTAGAGGCACGTTCTCGTGACGTTGTCACGGTCCGTCTTGCGACGGGCGTACAGGTTTCTGTACCCAAGGTCTCGATTGACCTTAAGCTGAAGTTTGCAGACTTCGACAGCTTAGAACGTTGCCTAGTCCTGGATTTGGACTCGAGGTATGACCTCATTCTGGGAATGAAGTGGATGGAACGCCACGAGCCATGGATAGACTGGAAGTCTAAGTCCATTGGCTCAACGCGCCCGCGGTCGGGTGAAGCATTGGCGAGTCATGAACCCACCTTTGCTCGATCGCAAAAGATATTCTGGCGTGAGATGCCAGATATTGGGATGTCTGAAATGATCATTCCCAATGGAGTTAAGGAAGAGTTACTTAACGAGGGGGATTCGGCGGTTAATCACCACGCCGTGAACGGCGAGACTGGTGAGTTACCTGTGGTAACTCCAGTGGTAGGGATAGAGACCCCTGTGGTTAAGCGCGAGGCGCTTCCACGAGAAGAGACCCGTAGTTCGTCTCTTTTACACGTCGGAAATGATTCCGACCACGCCGTTATAGGCGAGACTGGTGAGTTACCTGTGGTTACTCCAGTGGTAGGGGTAGAGACCCCTGGTTAAGCGCGAGGCGCTTCCAAGCGAAGAGACCCGGAGTTCGTCTCTTTCGCACGTCGGAAATGATTCCGATTACGCCGTTATAGGTGAGACCGGCGAGTCACCGGTGGTAGAGGTAGATACCTCTGTGGATAGGCGCGTGGCGCTTCCAGTAGATGGGGCAATTGACTCCCCCCATCTGGGTCTCGGGATGCATCCCGAGGCCAGTAGTCAGCAGTCCTATCGGATGCTGAATAGTGTGACAGGTGTTGTCATAGAAGGCGTAAGCCTGGAACGGTTGCCTGGGGAAGGCGAACTGTTGTCGTTGGAGGAGATGTCCTTCAACGAGTTTGAGACTGCTTTGAAAGCAGATGAAATCGACGAGGTCGTCGTGTTGCGTCCGGAAGTGGAGTTGAGCTCCTCATCCACGATGGACGAGTCAGCTTTGGTGCAAACCAAACAGTCATTGAATGCCCGAAGCGGCTTCAAGATCCTTGCGGATCCTGAGGACCCTTACCATTCCTTATTAAAGGAATTCGGAGATGTCATTAGTGACAACCCGCCGATGGGGTTACCACCGGATCGGGGAGTCCGACATGAAATTTATTTGGTTCCCGGAGCCAAATACTGCGTCACTAGGCAGTGGCCTCTCCCCAAGGAACAATGCGACGTCATCGACGAATTCTTCAAGGGGAAAGAAGAGGCAGGGATGGTACGGGAGAGTAAGTCTCCCCACTCATCTTCCACCTTTTGTGTTCGTAAACCGAACGGAAAGTGGCGCATTGTGCATGCGTATAACAACCTGAATTCAGCTACTGTACCCATGCAGACTCCGATTCCTCGGAAGGATGTCCTCCAGAACAATATGGCGGGCTGTACTGTGTACAGTGCCTTAGAACTGGTGGACGGGTATTATCAGGTGCTCATGCGATCGTCCGATATTCCGCTGACGGCGGTTAGCACGCCTAGTGGCATTCTGTGGGAGTGGCTTGTTATGCCACAAGGGCTTTCAAATGCACCAGCTACTTTCAATCGCTTGGTGACTCAACTCTTCCGCCCTCATAGGAAGTACGCTCAGACGTACTTCGACGACATATTCGTCCATAGTCGTGCGGAAGGCGACTCGTCTGATGTTCAGACGCATCTGATACACCTTCGAGCTGTGCTTGAATGTATGCGAGAGCATAAGTTATATGCAAACGCATCTAAGTGTATATTTGGTGCTGAGGAAATTCCTTTCCTCGGATGCTTCAGCGGTAAGGATGGAGTACGGGTGGATCCCGCGAAGGTGAAAGCCATTGTGGAGTGGCCTTCGCCTGTAAATATTAGAGATTTACGGAAGTGGCTAGGATTAGCCAACTATCTCCACAAGTACAGCGAGAACAACACTTAAATGGCGAAGCCATTGACCGACCTTCTTAAGAAGGATGTTGATTGGTGTTGGGAAACTGAACACCAAAACGCTTTTTAAGCGGTTAAGGGGAGCTTGTTAAAATCTCCCGTTCTTGCTCTCCCAGACTATGGGAAACCATTTAGTGTCGTTCGCGACACCTCCGATTTCGCAATCGGATGTGCTTTGTTACAAGCAGACGATGCAGGAAGGGAACGCGTAATTGCGTTTGAGTCGAGGCAGCTTAAAGCTGCAGAACGGAATTATCCCGTTCATGACAAGGAGCTACTTGCAATGAAGTATGCTCTTGTCAAATTTAGGGTTCACCTACTCGGCTCAAAGCCGTTCGTGGTTTATACTGACCACGCGTCCTTACGGACAGCGACAAAGTCGCCTCATCTCTCGCAACGGATGGCCCGTTGTCTCTCCTTCTTTGCGGAGTACAACTTTGAGGTTAAGTATAAACCTGGCAAGCAGAACGTGCTTGCGGACGCGCTGTCGCGTCGTCCCGATTACGAGCTCGCTCACGCGACATTCGTCACCACGTCTGTGGTAGATATCATACGCCAGGCGTATGATAAAGACCCACAATGTACGGCGCTTATCCGCGCGTTAGGTGAAAAGGGTCTTGGCTCGTCTGAGCCAACCCTGTCAAGTCGAGCTAAAGCTCGTTTACACCGTTAGAGGTACTGTGACGGTCTGCTATTTTATAGCACGAGCGCGGAGGACACTCCGCGAGTGGTTGTTCCTCATGATGAGGAACTGAATTATAGAGTCCTCTTTGAGGCACACGACACCCCTACCGGGGGTCATTTAGGTCGGGATAAGACCTACAGCGCTTTAAGCGCTTTGTATTGGTGGCCCAACATGTTTAAGTAGGTCGGTGCGTATATACGCACCTGTGATACGTGTAAGAGGGTTAAACCCTCTGCAAGTTCAGCTGCGCCTTTGGCGAGCTTATCGGTTCCAACGGAGTGTTGGAAATACATTAGCATGGATTTTATGTTCGGTTTTCCGAAGGATAAGGCCGGGAACACCGGCATATTGGTCTTTGTTGACCGATTGAGCAAGATGGCTCACCCGGCGGCGGTGCCAGAGTCCATAGATGGACAAGGAACAGCGAAAGTATTCTTAGACCGTGTCTTTCGACAGCATGGTCTACCCGATTCCGTTGTGTCGGATCGGGATCCCCGTTTTACGGGACAATTATGGGGAGCGTTGTTTAAGGTGCTAGGCACTAAGCTCCTCATGTCCACTGCGGATCATCCGTATACGGACGGTCAGACGGAACGCGTTAATCGCGTTGTGGAGGATATTCTCCGGAGTTTATGTCCGGATTCTCCAAAGAGTTGGAGTGAGATGCTTCCGATGGTTGAATTTTCTATCAACAATTCGGTACATGCATCAACGGGGTTTACCCCGTTTTACGTGAACGGATTAGTGAATCCGAGGGTTCCGTTGACTCCACGTGTGTGTGGCTCAGGGCTTGAGGGGGGAGGATTCCCCGATGTCAGCCCTGTATCTGTGCGAAAGCACATCGATAAGTTTTTATCGACGCGCCTTAGTGTCTTACGACACGTCTGCGATGCCATGGCGGAGAGCCAAGACAAGCAGAAGGAGCAAGCTGACCGCAAGGGGCGGCGTAACGAAAAAGTGTACAAAGTAGGAGAAAGTGTTTTATTAAACACTAAAAAACTTCCTACACATGCAGTTTCAAATGTGTTGCGCAATAAACTGCGCCCCAGATTTGTGGGGCCCTTTATGGTATTACCCCGAAAGGGATTGTCGTATACCTTAGACATCCCGAAGGCGATGAGTACGCATCCAACCTTCTATGTGGGTATGCTTAAACCATACCAGAACCCTGAGGCGGGCCCCTCTCGGAGGAGGGTGAGAAGCCGGATAGCCGAAAGGCGCGACAGGTCGGAACATCTCCGACAGGGTTGAAATACGACTCTGAAGCTCCGCAACGAGAGACTCGAGAGCGGCAAGCCGCCCCTCGATGCGTTCATTCGCACTCACTTCGTTGCGGAGTCCCTCCTGAGCATCTTGGATGCGACGGCTGTGCCGATCACAGCGCTCGTGGAAGTCACGTCGCAATAGCGCGACCCCCTCCTCCAGTGCTTGATACGGAGGGTACTCCACATTACCATGTGGAACGCCTGATGGCACGACGCCATCACCGGGGTGAGACCCAGTACCTGGTGAAGTGGAAAGGGTATCCACATTCCCAGAATTCGTGGGAGTACGAGAGTCCCCTGCGGCAGGATTGCCGTGACGTCGTTGACGCTTTCGAGCGGGAGAATCCCACTGAGAGTCAACGACCGAAGGGGCTGAAGAAGCCCCTTCACTCCCAGTAGCTGGGAGTTCGCCGGAGGCAGATGCTGTGCTTGCATTGCTCTCCGGCACCACATCGAGAGCAGAGCGCGTATAATAGGAGGCAGGTAATTGCCCTTGTGCCTTGGCCTGAGCATAGGCCAAGAGTAGCGCCCTATCTACCCGAACGTCGTGTTCGGAAAAGCTGTTGTACAACGCATCGAAACTGGGGAGGCGTTTCTCCCCTTCCGCCCAGGCGCGGAATGCCTGTTCTGCGTCTTCGACGCTTTCGTCCCTCAAGAGAACAAAGGGAATCTCGCGGATGATATCCACGAGGACACCGCGTGCCTGCTTCCCGAGGCGCGTCCGGTAGGACTTAACGGTATAATGTTTGGGCGTTAGTAGTCGGGCCCGGAGTTGGTTCCAATGCGCAATTTCACGCGGCAGTATAGCCGCTGGACCAGGGGTATAGGAGGCTAAACCCCTCTTGACCGCGTTCCTAGCCCTCTTTTGAGGGTCGCGAGGTCCCTTCCGTGCCCGTCCGGCACGTCGGGCCTCTTGAACCAAGGACGGTTCATTGGTGGTGGTTGCCTGTGGCAACCTGGAGGTATCACCCCTAGCGGGTAACGGTGGCGCGAGTTTGTGCGTTTACCCACGTGTGGGGAATGGGTTGGATGACTGATTACGCCGCTCGGCGCTATCAGCATGGCCAGCCGTTGGGGAGAGCTCCCCAAGGGCATCCACTTCCGAGTTGTCGGAATAGTTTGCGTCCATAGCACCGCTGAAGGTGTACAATGGACAGCCAGAGGTACTGGCGTTGGACTTCTCCAACAAGATTTTGATTATTGCGTAAGCAATAGTCTTGATGGGGGAGGATGTAACGGGGTTGCATTCGAGTTACATTTAGTGTTGGTGTTCATGAGTACACCACGGTTGAGGTCAGTATTGACCGGTTTGAAAGGTTCTGAACATTTGGTTATTTTAACCAATCAGGGCAGGGGCTCTTGGTGTGATGGTGTGTCAGCCATCCACGTGTCAGTACACAGGTGTGTACACTACATTTTAGCTAGGTACGAATTAGGAATATTCTACTTAGTATTACATATAGTTTATATTAGTTTAGATTAATTTAGGCTAATTACATATTAAATATATTCAGTTTACATTTCACTCTATTTTGCGGACGTGCTACCTCGACCGGTCGCGCGCGCAGTGAGTGTCGTAGGTAAGAGGGAGTCCTCCCTTTACTTACATCCCGTAAAGGGAATACAGCCGTTAAGGCTAAGTCGTAAACTAACCCGGGAATCTTGACCCCGAGTAGGAGAAGTCTCCTACTAAGCCCTTTACAAGGGCTTATCGGCTAAGTAGCGGTAGCTACCGCTTTAAGGAAGAGTCTTCCTCTGTGCTCTAGCCGCACCGTCCGTATACGCACCGTCTACAGGAACTCTAGGTGGATTAAATGAAATTTACCCCCCTCGTAGGTCTAGGCTAGGAATACAGATATTTGGGTGTTCCTTTAGCTGTTAAAGGCTCCAGAGTCTCCGTGATCAGGAAGTGAAGACTTCCACTGCCTGATCAAGTACCCCCTTCGCCGATCAACACCTGATCGACAGTCTGCAACTCGTGACCCGCGATCACCAACTCGCAGATCGCACCAACTTGTACCTGAGCAACTTTGGGCACCTGATCAAGTCTGAACACCGCTGATCAACTAATTTTAGTGCCTGATCGAGCCTTAACAAGTCTGATATCAGCTGATCAACTACTTTTGGTGCCTGATCAAGCCTGATCAAGTCTGATCTCAGCTGATCAACTACGTTTAGTGCCTGATCAAGCCTGATCAAGTCTGATCACAGCTGATCAAGCCTGTTCGCACCTGATTCGAGCTCTATTATACCGGATCACGTCTGATCAGCACCTCGATCAACTCATTACAAGCTCCCCAATCTTGCATCAAGGAATTGCCGTGTTTACATCCCCGCCACCTGGAGAGCGACCCACGCCTAAGCCGTCGGGTACACAAGGTGAGCAGAAACACAAGCAGTCAAGGACAACCGGAGGACCCCCTTCGTTAGTCGGCAGTCCGGGCGCCGTGGTACCGCCTGAACAAGCGTCAAAAACTTTTATCGGCCGCTCCACCACAACTCCTTCACGACATCTCTTTGATATGCAGTGTTGCAAGCGAACGTAGCTTCTCAACAGAGAATTTGGTTCATTGCAAGCTTCTCAACCGGCTCCATCCAATCAAGGTCAACAAGCTCTGCTTTGTTTATGCTAATGCTCTTGTGCTGCGGGGCACAAAGTACATCAATCTCTATGAAAATGCTGTGCAGGAATCCCGTGAAGGTCAAGATCAAAGCGAAGCCGAGAAGCACGGGGTGTCTTCAGATGAGAAGGAGAGCGGACCCTCTGGTTTGGAAGATGGTGAATGGGAGGATGACGAAGAGGAAGATGGCGACAAATGAAGGGTTGAACATGTGGTTTGTGAAGAAGTTTATGTGTTATGGCATGTCCTGTTAGTTGTAGTGAGATGTAGTCGAGTGTTGTTTAGGAGAGGGACAATTATAATAGAGGTTGTCAGCCAAAAAATACCGCCCCATTCGTAATTTACACCTTCGTAATTTACGGTAATTTATAAAAATTACGTAAAATATCCATCCCTAGTATGTACGTACATACGGTATGTAAGTTAGCAAAATAAGGAATAGATCTTAAAATTGCATAAAAAGGTAAAAAATACCATTCTGGAACAATATGTAAAGGAGTTTTCATTGGATTTGCTTGAATATAATTATCTGGATGACCTAAAGTATTTGGATAATAGAATATAAAAATAAAAAATAGGGAATTGATCGGGCCACACACCCCAAGTTGATCGGGCCACACCCCCACCCCCTTTTATGTCCAAATGCGTCAAATATGGGTAAGTTTTGGGTTTCAAAATTGAACCTTTAAATTATGCTAGCTTTATTAAGTTGACATCCAAGTGTTCTGGGTAGCAGCAAAGAGAGGTGATTTGGCAACACTGCGAGAAGGTCTGGCACGTCTTACGCCCGAGACGCGCTCTTACGCCGAGTGGCGATACCCTTTGTACGGCTACTCGCCGCTGGCCAATGCATGCTCACAGGACCATTTGCTCTGTGCCCAAGCACTCATTGCGCACGGTGTAGACTGCAACGTCCGAGACTCACAGGGAAATACTGCGTTGCATTCTGGTACGTATTATGGAAAATCTGACGTGGTGCGACTACTTTTAGAGTCGCCAGGTGTGGACTATTTTTCAAGATGCTAACCAAGGCGCAAAAAGCTCTAGATATAGCGCGTGAACAGCTTAGGAATTCAGATGGACGATGGCTTAAGTATATTTCATGTGTAGAGCAGATTGAGAAGGTACATACAACGTAGTGAGGTGTCTGCAAGCGTTTACTTGATTTTTTTGGCTGTATATCTCGCTTATGACGATACAGAAATTTTGTCTCTACTCTGGTTGGTTATACAAAAGAACGGACAACATTCTGTCGATTGCATCAGGGATTTCTGGCTTGGATTCGTGGAAGAAACGGTATGATAATTTTATATAAACGTCGTGAAAGCAATGCAACATGATATTACTGGTAGGTATGCAATGGTGCTGATAACTGCTGCACGAGATGTCGCTGAGATTGACCTATTCCCAATGAAGCCTGGTGAGCGGCGACCAGTTCCAAGGTACGTTTTTCAGTAGTAATTTTTTAGTGGACATCGTTAAGATACTATGTGCTATCCCTTAGTTCGGAGCTTGTGTACAAACCGAGCGATAGAATTTAACAGAGCGATGAACCTACATGGCTTACTCGAAAGGATTATCGGTTGTCCTTGGTGTCAATGAATTAGGGTTCCAGCCTTGCGTCTTCCGTTCGATCGATGGATTTCGCTTGTTCGAGTCAGTATGAGCTCGCCGCGTGGAAGACATTTTTAACGACCTTGCTGGTATGTTTCCTTGAAATGCGAATGCTGATGGGTAAATCCTGATCCGGTTGTATTTTATTAGGTCAATGCTCCAGAAAGCTCAATTACAAGCGCTTCTGGAAATAATAATGGCGGTCTAATTACCCAGTCATACCATCCTGTTACAATTTTTGCTCGAAGAAACAGTCCAACTGAGGCTGCCGTAATGCAGGAACAACGCGATCTAGAGCGCGCTCTGAAAATGTCACAGGAGGAAGCACAACGGCACTCTCGAACCCAGGCAGCGCCATCTGCTCCTCCTCCTTCCGATACGATGCTTGAAACTTTTGCTTTATCCCAAACACTTATTGGTCCCGATGGTAGAGATCGTGCAACTCCTTCGCGAGGATGATGTGGCCCATCTCTCCCCCCATATGCAAGCTTCGAACCTAGCGGTGGAGATTATTATTGCGCGAGATGCCCGTGTCCTACGCCCTGATGAGTGCATAATCTGTTTTGATGCGCCTCAAGAGGAAGTCTGCATTCCATGTGGCCACAATGCTGTCTACATGGATTGCGCGCAAGAGATTCTAGACGCCACACGGATTTGTCCTGTATGTCGACAGCAAATAAGGGAGGTGATCCGACTCTATCGGGTGTGAAGCTATAGTGAAGTTGATTGATGAGCGAGTGAAAGTGTATACTTGAGTAATTACTTAGTTGTTTGTATAAGTGAGTTGGAAATTAAGGCCACCGCTAGGGACACACGGTGTGTCCGGAGTAATTTTTGGTGTGTCCCTAGCGGTGGCCTAATTTTGGTTGTGTTTGAAACACTTGGGGTGTGTGTGGCCCGATCAATTCCCTAATTTAAAGGTTCATTTTGAAGCCCAAAACTTACCCATATTTGACGCATTTGGACATAAAAGGGAGGGGTGTGTGGCCCGATCAACTTGGGGTGTGTGGCCCGATTAATTCCCTAAAATATTAAAAATAATGTTATTAGGGAATTGATCGGCCCGGCCCCGGCCCGATCAACTTGGGGGGTGTGGCCCGATCAATTCCCTAAAAAATATTAAAAATAATGTTATTAGGGAATTGATCGGGCCACACACCCCTCTCTTTTATGTCCAAATGCGTCAAAAATGGGTAAGTTTTGGGCTTCAAAAATGAACCTTTAAATTATGCTAGCTTTTTATTAAGTTGACATCCGCAATTATTTTGGCCCTATCAACTTGGGGGAATGCACGCCAAAACGTTTAGAGCAAATTGGTGATTAGTTAAGACCGGTGCGGATGCTCTTAGCGCTGTAAATAGTAC
>CM047587.1:1498850-1511924 GCA_026184515.1 Peronosclerospora sorghi | reverse complement strand
GCGTGCTCACCGATCAGCTCGGCAACACGGAAAGGGCCGTGCCACATGTGAGCCAGCTTCTTCGCATATCCCTCTTTTACTCGGTCTAGGTATAGCCATACCCTCGACCCTGGTTCTATACCGTGGGGTCGGACCTGGTCATTGGTGCGGTCTGCCCGGTATTGTGTGGCCTGACGCAGCTTTTCGTTGACGACTTCTTTTGCATGCTGGTAGTGTTTCTGGACCTGCATGCGCCATCGTCGAGCATCGCGATCGCGGGTCCGGGTGCAACCGACAGGTATCGCAGCTTCCAGTGTCGACCGAGGGTCCCATCCATACGTCAGATAAAAAGGCGTTTCTCCTCGGACCCGATCGGTTGAAGAGTTTAGTGCGAAGTAACAGTCTTTCTGCATACTCGTCCCAGTCACGTTGGTCTGGGTCGGCCACATACATCTTGATAGCCCTTGTTATGTTCTGAACCATGCGTTCCGCCGATTCCGGTCTGCCTGGTCAGGCTTCGACCTGGTCCTTGGGGCAGGTCCCGCAAAGCAGACGTGGCGATACTGTTCTTCATCCGATGACTCCTGGATGGATTGACTGCCACTTTCTCCTTCCGATCCCGTGCTGTTTTCAGTCACGATCGCCTTGACCGCTCGGGTAGGTCTGGTCCAGGGTCTCTTGACCGGATCGGTCTGAGTCTGGGTCTTGGATCGGTAGCGACCTGATCCACCAGCACTCTTCGCCCTCATGCGACGCGACTGCTGGAGAGTCTGCAGAGTCTGTTCAACTTCACCCGCATCCTTAAGACGCAGCAGAGTAAGCTGGTCCGAAAAGTTCTTGATCGTCATGGGTACTAATGTAGTGACCCACATGTTCCAAGGCGGCACCATTCGGTGGGTTGTTCTCCTTAATTGTTATGCCGGCGCGAAGTGCATCCCGTTCAACCGATTCAAATACTCGATCGGTGTCTCGTCGCCCCGCTTCTGCATATGGTGATACTTGCGGGCACACAAAAATCCCGAGTTGCAGTACTGCCCTTCAAACTCTGCACATAGCAGGTCCCAGTCAGACCGGACATCCCGACTCAACTGTTGGATCCATTTGGCAGCCGGTCCTTTTAACAGATCCCGGAAGATCAAACATTTTTCACTTTTCGGGGTCTGGCCCCGGAAGAACGCAGACTTGACCCGACCGAACCAAGACCGGGCCTGGTCTTCATCAGCATCCTTGCCGGTGAAGTCCTTGAGGTCGGTCGTCGCGGCCATACGGATGCGCGGAATCGCGGCATATCCAAAGTCGTAAGCAGTCGTGGAGGCTAGGTTAGCCTTGCGCGCCTTGCCAGCGCCTTTACCGTCTGACCCACAGTGGTCGTCAAGACCGCCGACCGAATCCATGTCACAATCACTTGTCTTATTTGGTCTACGCGGTCTGGCCGGGTGCGGCTTACGCTTCCCTTTGCCGACTTGCTTATCACTTCGAGTAGGCTTATCCATAGGTGTTACCGATTCCATATCCACATCCCGGCAAACATTGGCACTTTGCTGGGTAGACCGGTCTTGGACATGTGGGCACATAGGTGGTCTAACCCGTTCTTCCATGAAACATTCCATCATCGTCTCAAACATGGCTTGGACGTTAGCTGGAGTCATGGGCAACGTGTTGATACCCTCCTTTTGCGGAACTGAGGACTGTGGGGGCTGCTGGAGCCCCGACTGGCAAGCAGCCCTTTGCTGCCGCATGTCCTTTTTTGTTCAGGCTGGGCATGGTCCACCCCCATGGTAATCCGCTCGACACCGGTATCCAGCTCTGATTAGCTGTTAGAGGCCGGTGGAGACTGATAAACAGATTCGTCATCAGAACCAATGTCTAAAAGCGCTGTGGAGGCTTCAGCGACCTTCACTGCTGCGGTGGGAGTTGGGCGGCGAACCGCCCCCACCAGTGGGACCAAATGGTCGTGGAAGGTCGACATCAACGATTTCAGCCTCCAAGTCTCAAATTCAAATATTTTTTGGACATCGGCGGGGTTCAGCATTTTAATGCCAACCTCCGCCAACATCGCCACCAAGTTCTTCACCACAGTAATGGGCGATCACTCTGGATCGGCTCGGTAGTGGGACCGAGAAGACGGTCGGGGATCTGGAGGTTCAACAACCGAAAGACCAAGTCATAGCGAACGAACTTGTTCAGCTCAAAAACATAATACATCTTGTTCAGGTTTTCTTCGCTGATGCCTCCATCTTCGACCTGCGACTTTTCTTCGAAGTCGTCTTCGTCGGCCGACATTCCCAACCCTTTCTTGGGAATCTTGGGGACCTTGGGGACCTTGGGGAGGTTGGTCTGATAGTGCTGATCAGCCTCCAAGTATTTTTCGTCTTTCAATTTTTCATCAACTTTTTTATGCACATACATAGGATCAGGACAAATGTCCTGATCCTTTCCGGAACTATTGAAAGACTTGCTATAGTCCCGATCGGCTCCGGTGGGAGCCTTTTGGGGAGGAAAAAATTATTAATCCCGATCTGGTCCTCCACCAGGCCAGATCGGACATCGCCATCTTTATCGAGAACGAAGACGTAAGGTGATAGCCATTCCTTACGCCCTCTCCAGAACGATTCCAAATTCAAATCTTAAAATTCAATCTTTGATGACACCTCGCGGTGATATCCACGATCACCAAGTGATCCGGGCACGCGCACCATTGTGGTGGAGTCAAGTCGAAATCGAATACATTTGTATCGACAACCTGACCACCACCATCGTGCCCAGCCTTCCAACTTACGGTGGGGTACCCCGCGGACCTCCACTCGAGATCTGGTCCGATCGTCCGCTGCAAGCAGACGACCGGTCGTCATCAGAACCCACTTGGTCCGATTGTTTAGTGTCCATCTCACCTTGTGTACCCGATGGAATGGGCTAGTTATACACTCGGTGGATCGGGATCGCAGATCGATCTGATTCGGTCTTGAATATGAGACCGTGCTGGCTAGGTGTACCTGTGGCGGAACTTTTCACCCCAGGTACGTACAGACCAGAAACACTTCCAAAAGATAATTTCCAATAGGTCAATCGTCCAAACGATCTAGACCTGACCAATACGAAATAATAGAGGGTAGCCCAATAAACCGGTCTATCCCCTGACCAATATGAGAGAAGACCAAAACCGGTCTAAACTCCAACCAATGTTACAATGAGCCAATATGTCTACGTAAAGACCCAATATGCCCGTGAAACTCCACAAACGATATCTCCACGTAAATACCAATCCAGTGAATAGCACGTTCCAAACGTACTTGACTTAAAGTGTCGATATCGCCAAATCGTACTCCCGTCGAGGGACTTCCGGCTGGCCAAATGCGCGTGCGGCGCGTCCAGACCGGGTATAATGAGCTAGAGGGGATTACTCGACCCTCTGCTCCCAAACACTCCGCGGCGGGCGGAGGCGACTGATGCACATAGAAAAGGTTTAAACGACCTCCTGTTGAGGTGTTAGCCCGAAGGCAAAACCAAAAGATTCCAAACGACTTCTTCTCTTTTAGGCAAGTCCACAACTCTAACCAATACTACCTCCCTACGGTCCCAATATGTACCCACATGAAAATATGTAAAATACCCAATGTCAGGTGACTCACCAAAACTTGCGTTCTTGACACTCCTTGAATCTGATATGCTAAAAAGCCCCCCTTGTTCAGACGAATCGGAAACTCGACCAACTGCCTTGACGAAAAGTGACCAAATTTGTGGTACACTTCACCACACTGATTCTGGGAATCGGCTGTTGATCAGGTACTCCAGTGTACGCCGACGCAACAGTAGCTGGTCGAGGCGGAGTAATCGGCTCATTTCGATCGAGATAATCCTGCTGGGATTGTTGATCATGGATCGAATACACAGACTCCATGTCAACATCCTTTACCGTCATCGCTCTTCCTGGCTTTGGCTGGTGACTTTTCATGCGTACAAATTCAGTTGTCGCCTTGCCTCTTTACCAGCCAAAAACAGCCCCATCCGCATTAAAAAAGCTAGCAGTCGTTGGTCCTGTTGTGACTGATCATCTTCCGCCTTGGCTGATCGAGGTTCCCTCTTTATGGCCGACAACTTGGCTTCATCCTTCTGGCAGATCGTCATCCGGGTGATCTTGGGTTACACACTGTCAAAATCACTGCTCAACTCCACTTCAGACGCAACGCCCTCGGAAGGAGAAGATTAATAGCAGGATGATCCCGTGTGTTCTGCCACGTTGATCGACGGACCCGCTTTAATTTTCAACGGAGAGCGAGAAGGTTCCACCTTAGCAGATCTACCCACTATAGGCACCAACAAATCAAACAGACGCTGGGTAGCGGTCGAAACATCTTTAGGGTCCACATAGAACACTTCTCCATCATCGTAGGCGTCTGTCGTCAGACCAACTTTCTTGATCATGTGCGTTAGCTTTAACACCATCTGAAGCTTGTCTTTTCCATCCGTCACTGGTTGATTGACTGGTCCATTCAGCCTTCCTCTGATCGTGACCCCGAGTAGGCTCATCATCGAATCCATCAATAAAAAATCTTCCTGTTCCTTCATGCAAAACGTCCTCACCGTATCAGATTCCAATGTCGCCATACTTGATTGACTTCCGTCGATCTCTGACCCAGGAGCCTTCAGCAGCGCCTTCGGTTGATCGGACTTGTAGTGCGTCGCCACCGGCTTCCAATCCGGATCATTATACACACATGTAATTGGTGGATCATAACTTGCGTTATGATCCGCAGGGGCTACCGAAGGAACCTCGGGAGGTGGTTGAGGCTTCTCGTCCTATATTTTATCAAGATACCTCCCCAGGTCCTGATGATCTGCATTTCCTTTCTTTTTCAGACATGACGACGGCGAACTGCCTACCGTCGTCACAACCACCTCTTCCTTTTCCACTTTGATCTTCAATTATTCTTCCGCTTCCGTTTTCACGTCCGCATCAGCGCCATCTTGCGTAGAATCGCGGTGATATCCCGCGTCGCCCAAAGATCCGGGCACGCGCACCATTGTGGTGGAGTGGCTGATCAAAGTTTTTGACGCTCGATCAGGTGTTACCACGGCGCCCGGACTTCCGACTAACTAATGGGGTTCTCCGGTTGTCTTGTGTGACTGGACTTGTGTCTTCCTCACCTTGTGTACCCGACGGCTTGGGCGTGGGTCGCTATTCAGATGACCGGGACGTTGACCCGCGAGATTCCGACGCAAAATGGGGGTAAACTCGTAGTAGATCGACCGGTGTCGATCAGGTGCGATCAGGTCCAATAATCGATAATCTCAAGTTCCTGGTCGATGTAGCTGATCCAGTACGAGTTGGCGCGACTGCGGGTTGATGATCGCAGGTCTCAGGTAGCAGATCGTCGATGTTGTGGATGATCGCAGAAGGGGTACTTGATCATACAGCGGAAGTCTTCACCACCCGATCGCCGAGCCTCTTAAACTTAGTACGCTAATAGAATACCCAATATACTATGTATTTTACGCTTAACTTAAGAGGGGGGTCGATCAGCAACGGGCTGATCGACGATTCCCACTAAAATCCACCTAGAGTTCATTAAGGGCGCTTTAAGCAGCCGAACTTCAAGGAGAAGGGAGTATACCAATAGGGGAAGAGGTGAGAGCGCACTGCTCGATCACTTTCCCAAGAAAACCTTTAAAAAACTACCGCTGACACAGCGGGTGGAGTTGCGGGGCGAGTTCTCAACAGCCTGCGCCTGCCGGTGGGCCAAAAATGCACTAGGTGCTCCTTCCCGGGACGTAGAAGTGCGTGTTAATAGGGGAGGAGAAAAGGTGCCGTCCCTGAGTGTCCTAAGTAGTTGGACGCAGAAGGAGAACTTTATTAGCACTTATATCGCTAAAACTACCAATTACCTAATATCAACTAATCAGAACTACCCATTCCAATGCACTCCGTCGACCAGTCAACCTGATTTCTCTGTCGTCCGTCGCTAACCGTTAGGTACCCGTACCTAGTCGTCCCTTCCCACGATGCCCCATCTGTGTCCCGTCCATGTACCTGCATTTGTACACACAGTTGTACACAGTGTTGTACACACAGTCACACACAATTACACACACAGTGGTGCCCATAGTCACACCCACAATTATGTACCAATTTTATGGCACACTTCACCACAGAACTTCTAGGAGATAGATGCAACCAATGGGGGAAGAGGTGAGAGCACTCGGTTCGGTCACGTTCCCAAAAACCTTTCCAAGCGAACTTGCTGACACAGCGGGTAGAGTTGAAGGTGAGTTCTGAAGAACCTTACATCTGACGGTGGGCCAAAAAGTGCACTACGTGCTCCCGTCCGGGACGTATAAGGGTGCGTATGCAAAAGAGAGGGAGGCGCGAGGAGATCACGCCTCCCTCTCGGTGATCTTACTGATCGGACGTGTCGTAGAGCGTGTTATAATTGGCCCCAATAACGGGCCTTATTATAAGGCCTTATTATAGGGCCTTATTATAGGGCCTTGTTATAGGGCCTTATTATAGGGCCTGATTTAGGGGGGGCGATTACGGTCAGAATCGGTACGTAATCGTATAGGATTGTGGGTACCACGGCGTATACAGTTGCGTGTACAACCGTGGTGCACATAGACGGGACATAGACAGGGCATAGGAAGATGTGACGATTACGTACAGGTACTCGGCGAACACCGACGAACAGCGACGGACGACGGATAAATCAGGTCGACTGGTCGACGGAGGACGCTGGAACGGGTACTTCTGATTGGTGGATATTAGGAAATTGGTAGTTCTTAGGATTTAAGTAATAATAAAGTTCTCCTTTTGCGTTCAACCCCTTTGGACACTACAGGGACGGCACCTTTGCGCCTCCCTTACTTCTACGCATCTCTACGTCCCGGGCGCGAGCACCTAGTACATTTTTGGCCCACCGGCAGGCGTAGAGTGTCAAGAACTCACCCCGCAACTCCGCCCGCTGTGTCAGCGGTTACACTGTAAAGATTTTTGGTTTGTGGGAGTGTGATTGAGCAGTTCTCTCACCTCTCCACGTTTGGTTCGCGTTTGGCCCCTAGAGTTCGGCTGCTGTAAGCGCCCCACGGAAACTCTAGGTGGATTAAGTGAAATTTACCCCCCCCCCCCTCGTAGGTCTAGGCTAGGAATACAGATATTTGGGTGTTCTTTTAGCTGTTGAAGACCCCAGAGGCTCCGTGATCAGGCAGTGAATACTTTCACTGCCTGATCAAGTGCCCCCTTCGCCGATAAACACCTGATCGACACTCTGCAACTCGTGACCCGCGATCAACAACTTGCAGATCGCACCAACTTGTACCTGAGCGACTTTTGGCACCTGATCAAGTCTGAACACCGCTGATCAACTACTTTTAGTGCCTGATCGAGCCTGATCAAGTCTGATATCAGCTGATCAACTACTTTTAGTGCCTGATCAAGCCTGACCAAGTCTGATCTCAGCTGATCAACTACTTTTAGTGCCTACCCAAGCCTGATCACTGTTGATCAAGCCTGTTCGCACCTGATTTGAGCTTGATTATACCTGATCACGCCTGATCATCACCTCGAGCAACTCATTACAAGTTCCCCAATCTTGCATCAAGGAATTGCCGTGTTTACATCCCCGCCAACTGGAGAGCGACCCACGCCTAAGCCGTCGGGTACACAAGGTGAGCAGAAACACAAGCAGTCAAGGGCAACCGGCGGACCCCCTCCTTTAGTCGGCAGTCCGGGCGCCGTGGTACCGCCTGAACAGCGTCAAAAACTTTGATCGGCCGCTCCACCACATAATTGCTTATATCCTAAAATCAACCAATTACCTAATATCGACCAATCAACTCTACCCAACCTGATATGCATCATCGACCAGTCAACCTGATATATCGTCCGTCTGTCGCTTAGCATCATGTACCTCTACCCTTCGTCGCTTCTGCTCTGGATGGCCCGTCCATGTTTACAATAGTGGACCCCAAAATATTCCATACGCTTCTCCACAGGAATGCCTTTACATTAGATATTCCCGCAGCAATGCGCCTGCACCCGACATTTTATGCGGTGCATTTAATATGTATGCTTCTGCAGCGATGGCGTGTCGAATCCACGCAACAGATGCCGTGGGAATCCAGATCGCCAGAAATAATCCGAGAACTCAGAAGAATTTCATGCTCCTTTTACTGCCAATCAACCTTCTGTTGAAGGGCAAGATTTGCCTTCAACAAATCTCGGGTCTCGTCAAGAAGAGAATTGAGGTACCTGTCCATCGAGCCGAAATGGGTATCAAGGGAAGCAAATTACGAAGCTCGTATTGACCCTTCTCAAGTTCGAGAAGCCGCTGCTCGTGCTTCTCGACATCTGTGGCAGCGTACATTTCCGCCGCCACCTCCCCTACTCAGGAGAATTCCCCCTATATTTTGAGCGCTCGATTGCAAGCGCTCCAGTTGAATAGGCTGCGAGCAGCGTACCGAGTACTTAATATGCTGGCTTTGTTACCCCCAAGAGCGTGAACCTCTGGAGCCACTTGAGGTAACTGAGGGCGGATGCCCCAGAACTTTTTGGAATAGATCAAGCAGTAGGCTTCTACTTCAACTCTGAATTAGTGTTTCCAGACGCAATCGAATTTTTTCGCGTTAAGCACGTCAATCCAACGTGCCACGTGATCTGGTACTGTGTAACCACAGTACCTACGCATCCCCTTTTCTGCGACGTGCGGTGCTCCGTTTGAACAGCGGGGAAACATTAAATGTGCGGGAATTATGCAAGGAATTCTGGCTTTGAAACAGCCATTCCTCTCGTCTAAGAGCCTGGTTCAATTAAGAAATAGAGGTAAAAGAAATAGAGGTCTTGGAAACTGCGCGGTTCAGACTATAGCTACAAAAATCAATATCGATATTAAAATTTGGTAACTGGTCATGTCTTCCAGTGCAGCTGAAAACGAGAGCATTGTTCACGCTGTGTGGGTGGTTCAGCCCGGATTGGTAAAAATGCATAAACACATGAATTGCATAAGAGCCTTGTTTACATGAATACATAAATGTCTCAAATAGAACATTGCCACAGCCGTTCTATCCCGAGAAAAAAACGCAGCATTTCCGCCGATAGATTCATTCACTGAATTCCAGTGTGCGTCGATCATGTTGCAAATGCTATCGAATGAATCCTTGGAGCAACGGAACTGGTTGCGAAACCAGCCTTCATCAAACAGAGTGTTGTGATCTGCAACCACAAACAAGGATCGACGCATAGAAAATCGTCTGGACCTAGGCCGACGATGACTACGCCCATCCTCATCATCGTCGCTATCAAGCACCACAGAAAGGGCATTTGTTATAGCCAGAATTGCTGCTGAAACGACAGCAGCTCCAACGTTTCTGTGGTGAAGTGTACCACAAATTCGGTCACTTTTGGTCAAGGCAGCTGGTCGAATTTCGGATTGGTCTAAACAAGGGGGTGGCTTTTTAGCCTATCAGATTCAAGGAGTGTCAAGAACGCAAGTTTTGGTGAGTCACCTGACATTGGGTATTTTACATATTTTCATGTGGGTACATATTGGGACCGTAGGGAGGTAGTATTGGTTAGAGTTGTGGATTTGCCTAAAAGAGAAGAATTCGTTTGGAATCTTTTGGTTTTGCCTTCGGGCTAACACCTCAACAGGAGGTCGTTTAAGCCTTTGCTATGTGCATCAGTCGCCTCCGCCCGCCGCGGAGTGTTTGGGTGCAGAGGGTCGAGTAATCCCCTCTAGCTCATTATACCCGGTCTGGACGCGCCACACGCGCATTTGGCCAGCCGGAAGTCCCTCGACGGGAGTACGATTTGGCGATATCGAAACTTTAAGTCACGTACGTTTGGAACGTACTAACAAGTGGATTGGTATTTACGTGGAGATATCGTTTGTGGAATTCACGAGAATATTGGATCTTTACGTGGACATATTGGCTCATTGTAACATTGGTTGGAGTTTAGACCGGTTTTGGTCTTCTCTAATATTGGTCAGGGTCTAGACCGGTTGATTGGTCTACCCTCTATTATTTTGTATTGGTCAGGTCTAGATCGTTTGGACGATCGACCTATTGGAATTTATCTTTTGGAAGTGTTTCTGGTCTGTACGTACCTGGGGTGAAGAGTTCCGCCCTAGGTACACCTAGCCAGCAATGTCTCATATTCAAGACCGAATCAGATTGATCTGCGATCCCTATCCACCGAGTGTGTAACTAGCCCATTCCATCGGGTACACAAGGTGAGATGGACACTAAACAATCGGACCAAGTGAGTTCTGATGATGACCGGTCGTCTGCCAGCAGCGGACGATCGGGCCAGATTTCGAGTGGAGGTCCGCGGGGTACCCCCCCCCCGTAAGTTGGAAGGCTGGGCACGATGGTGGTGGTCAGGTTGTCGATAAAAATGTATTCTATTTCGAACATGACTCCACCACAATGGTGCGCGTGCCCGGAATCGAACCAGGGATATCACCGCGAGGTGTCATCAAACATTGAATTTGAAGATTTGAATTTGGAATCGTTCTGGAGAAGGCGTAAGGAAAGGCTATCACCTTACGTCTTCGTTGTTGATAAAGATGGCGATGTCCTATCTGGCCTGGTTGAGGACCAGATCGGGATTAATAATTTTTTTCCTCCCCAAAAGGCTCCCACCGGAGCCGATCGGGACTATAGCAAGTCTTGCTATAGTTACTGAAAGGATCAGGACATTTGTCCTGATCCTATGTATGTGCATAAAAAAGTTGATGAAAAATTGAAAGACGAAAAATACTTGGAGGCTGATCAGAACTATCAGACCAACCTCCCCAAGGTCCCCAAGATTCCCAAGGTCCCCAAGATTCCCAAGAAAGGGTTGGGAATGTCGGCCGACGAAGACGACTTCGAAGAAAAGTCGCAGGTAGAAGATGGAGGCATCAGCGAAGAAAACCTGAACAAGATGTATTATGCTTTTGAGCAGAACAAGTTCGTTCGCTATGACGTGGTCTTTCGGTTGTTGAACCTCCAGATCCCCGACCGTCTTCTCGGTCCCACTACCGAGCCGATCCAGAGTGATCGCCCATTACTGTTGGTGAAGAACTTGGTGGCGATGTTGGCGGAGGTTGGCATTAAGATGCAGAACCCCGCAGATGTCCAAAAACTATTTGAATTTGAGACTTGGAGGCTGAAATCATCGATGTCGACCTTCCACGACCATTTGGTCCCACCGGTGGGGGCGGTTCGCCGCCCAACTCCCACCGCAGCAGTGAAGGTCACTGAAGCCTCCACAGCGCTTTTAGACATTGGTTCTGATGACGAATCGGTTTATCAGTCTCCACCGTACTCTAACAGCTCTTCAGAGTTGGAGACCGGTGTCGAGCGGATGACCATGGGGGTGGACCATGCCCAGCCTGGACAAAAAAGGACATGCGGCAGCAAAGGGCTGCTTGCCAGTCGGGGCTCCAGCATCCCCCACAGGCCTCAGTTCCGCAAAAGGAGGGTATCAACATGTTGCCCATGGCTACAGCTAACGTCCAAGCCATGTTTGAGACGATGATGGAACGTTTCATGGAAGAACGGGTTAGACCACCTATGTGCCCACATGTCCAAGACCGGTCTACCCGTCAAAGTGTCAATGTTTTCCGGGATGTGGATATGGAATCGGTAACATCTATGGATAAGCCTACTCGAAGTGATAAGCAAGTCGGCAAAGGGAAGCGCAAGCCGCAACCGGCCAGACCGCGTAGACCAAATAAGACAAGTGATTGTGACATGGAGTCGGTCGGCGGTCTTGACAACCACTGTGGGTCAGACGGTACAGGCGCTGGCAAGGCGCGAACCTAGCCTCCACGACTGCTTACGACTTTGGATCTGCCGCGATTCAGCGCATCCGTATGGCCGCGACGACCGACCTCAAGGACTTCACCGGCAAGGATGCTGATGAAGACCAGGCCCGGTCTTGGTTCGGTCGGGTCAAGTCTGCGTTCTTCCGGGGCCAGACCCCGAAAAGTGAAAAATGTTTGATCTTACGGGATCTGTTAAAAGGACCGGCTGCCAACTGGATCCAACAGTTGAGTCGGGATGTCCGGTCTGACTGGGACCTGCTATGTGCAGAGTTTGAAGGGCAGTACTGCAACTCGGGATTTTTGTGTGGCCGCAAGTATCACCATATGCAGAAGCGGGGAGACGAGACACCGATCGAGTATTTGCATCGGTTGAACGGGATGCACTTCGCGCCGGCATAACAATTAAGGAGAACAACCCACCGAATGGTGCCGCCTTGGAACATGTAGGTCACTACATTAGTACCCTTGACGATCAAGAACTGGCGGACCAGCTTACTCTGCTGCGTCTTAATGATGCGGGTGAAGTTGAACAGACTCTGCGGACGCTACAGCATTCTCGTAGAATTAGAGCGAAGAACGCTGGTGGATCAGGTCGCTACCTATCCAAGGCCCAGACCCAGACCGATCCGGTCATGAGACCCTGGACCAGACCGACCCGGGCAGTCAAGGCGATCGTGACTGAAAACAGCACGGGATCGGAAGGAGCAAGTGGAAGTCAATCCATCCAGGAGTCATCGGATGAATACCAGTATCGCCACGTCTGCTTTGCGGGACCTGCCCCAAGGACCAGGTCGAAGCCTGACCAGGCAGACCGGAATCGGCGGAACGCATGGTTCAGAACATAACAAGGGCGATCAAGATGTATGTGGCCGACCCAGACCAACGTGACTGGGACGAGTATGCAGAAAGACTGTTACTTCGCACTAAACTCTTCAACCGATCGGGTCCGAGGAGAAACGCCTTTTTATCTGACGTATGGATGGGACCCTCGGTCGACACTGGAAGCTGCGATACCTGTCGGTTGCACCCGGACCCGCGATCGCGATGCTCGACGATGGCGCATGCAGGTCCAGAAACACTACCAGCATTCAAAAGAAGTCGTCAACGAAAAGCTGCGTCAGGCCACACAATACCGGGCAGACCGCACCAATGACCAGGTCCGACCCCACGGTATAGAACCAGGGTCGAGGGTATGGCTATACCTAGACCGAGTAAAAGAGGGATATGCGAAGAAGCTGGCTCAAATGTGGCACGGCCCTTTCCGTGTTGCCGAGCTGATCGGTGAGCACGC
>CM047587.1:1470385-1493949 GCA_026184515.1 Peronosclerospora sorghi | reverse complement strand
CAGCTTAAAGCTGCAGAACGGAATTATCCCGTTCATGACAAGGAGCAACTTGCAATGAAGTATGCTCTTGTCAAGGGTTCACCTACTCGGCTCAAAGCCGTTCGTGATTTATACTGACCTCGCGTCCTTACGTACAGCGACAAAGTCGCCTCATCTCTCGCAACGGATGGCCCGTTGGATCTCCTTCTTTGCGGAGTACAACTTTGAGGTTAAGTATAAACCTGGCAAGCAGAACGTACTTGCAGATGCGATGTCGCGTCGTCCCGATTACGAGCTCGCTCACGCGACATTCTTCACCACGTCTGTAGTGGATCTCATACGCCAGGCGTATGAGAATGACCCACAATGTACGGAGCTTATCCGTGCGTTAGGTTAAAAGGGTCTTGGCTTGTCTGAGCCAACCCTGTCAGGTCGAGCTAGAGCTCGTTTACACCGTTACAGGTACTGTGACGGTCTGCTATTTTATAGCACGAGCACGGAGGACACTCCGCGGGTGGTAGTTCCTCATGATGAGGAACTGAAGTATAGAGTACTCTTTGAGGCACATGACGCCCCTACCGGGAGTCATTTAGGTAGGGATAAGACCTACAGCGCTTTAAGCGCTTTGTATTGGTGGCCCAACATGTATAAGTGGCTCGGTGCGTATATACGCACCTGTGAGACGTGTCAGAGGGTTAAACCCTCTGCAAGTTCAGCTGCGCCTTTGGCGAGCTTATCGGTTCCAACGGAGTGTTGGAAATCCATTAGCATGGATTTTATCTTCGGTTTTCCGAAGGATAAGGCCGGGAACACCGGCATTTTGGTCTTTGTAGACCGTTTGAGCAAGATGGCTCACCTGGCGGCGGTTCCAGAGTCCATAAATGGACAAGGAACAGCGAAAGTGTTCCTAGACCGTGTCTTTCGACAACATGGTCTACCCGATTCCGTTGTGTCGGATCGGGATCCCCGTTTTACGGGACAATTATGGGGAGCGTTGTTTAAGGTGCTAGGCACCAAGCTCCTCATGTCCACTGCGGATCATCCGCAGACGGACGGTCAGACGGCGCGTTAATCGCGTTGTGGAGGATATTCTCCGGAGTTTATGTCCGGATTCTCCAAAGAGTTGGAGTGAGATGCTTCCGATGGTTGAATTTGCCATCAACAATTCGGTACATGCATCTACGGGGTTTACCCCGTTTTACGTGAACGGATTGGTGAATCCGAGGGTTCCATTAACGCCACATGTGTGTGGTCCAGGGCTTGAGGGGGGAGTATTCCCCGATGTCATCCCTGTATCTGTGCGAAAGCACATCGATAAGTTTTTATCGACGCGCCTTAGTGTCTTACGACACGTCTGCGATGCCATGGTGGAAAGCCAAGACAAGCAGAAGGAGAAAGCTGACCGAAAGGGACGGCGTAACAAAAAGGTACAAGAGTAGGAGAAAGTGTTTTATTAAACGATAAAAATCTTCCTACACATGCAGTTTCAAATGTGTTGCGCAATAAACTGCGCCCCAGGTTTGTGGGACCCTTTAAGGTACTAGCCCGAAAGGGCTTATCGTATACCTTGGGCATCCCGAAATGGATAAGTACGCATCCAACCTTTTATGTCGGTATGCTTAAGCCATACCAGGACCCGTAGACGGGCCCCCTCCTTGAGGGGGGTGTAAAGGCGGATAGCCGTAAGAGCCGTAAGGCACGGCAGGGCGAAGGAAGCCCGAAAGGGCTAAAATGCGACCACGAAGCTCCGCAACGGTCGTCTAGAGAGAGGCAAGCCGCCTCTCGAAGTGATCAGTGGCATCCCGCTCATCGCGGATCCCCTCGTGGAGATCATGGATGCGATGGCTGTGTCGATCACAGCGTTCGCGAATCTCACGTCGAAATTGCGCGACCTCCTCCTCCAATGATTGATGCGGAGGGTACTCCACACTTTCATGTGGAGCGGCCGATGGCGCGACGCCATCATCGGGGTCAAACACAGTATCTGGTGAAGTGGAAAGGTTATCCACACTCACAGAGTTCGTGGGAGCTCGAGACTCCCCTACGGCAGGATTGCCGCGACGTCGTTGACGCTTTTTGAGCGGGAGAATCCCGCTGTAGGTCAACGACCAGAGGGGCATGAGAAGCCTCTTCACTACCAATAAGTGGGAGTTGGCCGGAGGCAGATGTGGCGACCACACTGTCTCCGGACACCAGGGTGGAGACAGGGGCGCTGGCGTAGCGCGTCCGATACGGAGCACTTAGTTGCTCCATCGCCTTAGCTTTGGCAAATGTAAGGCGCAACACCCTCTCCACCCAAATGTCTCGACGGGAATAGCTGGCATGCAGCTCATCGAAGCTGGGGAGAAGCTTCTCCCCTTCCGCCCAAGCGCGGAACTTCTTCTCTGCATCATCAGCACTTTCTCCCGGAGAAAGAACGAAAGGAACCTCGCGGAGGTTCTCAACAGGGGCACCTTGTGCCTGCCTGTTTAAGCGCTCTCGGTACGAGACGCTAGTGAACTGCTTTTGTGTAAGCAGTTGTTGCCGGAGTTTCTCACGGCGTTCGCGTTGGTACGGCTGTTCAGCCGCGGGGCCAGGGGTATAGGACGCTAGACTAGTCCGTACCAAACGCCTGACCCATTTTGGAAGGTCACGAGGACCATCGATATTATAAGCCGCCCTTGACGGGCGTTTGGGGGCACGCAACGCAGCCCTTAGTGCCTGTGCGGCAAGTTGGAAGTCTTGAGCTGCGTCCAGCTCATTATTGATGATCGCCTTAGGCGATTAGGATGTATCATCCGATACAGGCAGGGGTGCCGCACTGGTTAGTGCATTTTCCTCTCGCGTGGGGAAGGGATTAGGCTGTCGACAACGCCGTTCGGCGCTGTCGGAGCGGCTCACCATTGGGGAGGTATCCCCAAAGGCATCCACGTCCGAGTTTTCGGAGTAGTCTACCTCTTCTAGAGGAGACGCCATAGCACCACTAGAGGTGTACATATGGATGGCCAGGGGAACTGGCGTTGGAGTTCTCCAACAAAATTTTGATTATTGCGTAAGCAATAGTCTTGATGGGGGAAGATGTAACGGGGTTACATTCGGGTAACACTGAGTGTTGGTGTACATTGGTACACAACGGTTAAGGCCAGTATTGGCCGGGTTAAAAGGTTTCAAACCTTTAGTTATTTTAACCAATCAGGGCATGGGCCCTTGGTGTGGTGGTGTCAGCCATCCACGTGTCAGTACACAGGTGTGTACACTACATTTTAGCTAGGTACGAATTAGGAATATTCTACTTAGTGTTACATATAGTTTATATTAGTTTAAATAATTACATATTAAATATATTCAGTTTTACTTTCACTCCTTAGTACAGACGCACGACCTCGACCGGTTGTGCGTGTAGTGAGTGCCGTAGCGTAAGGGGAGCCCTCCCCTTAGCTACACCCTTTGTAAGGGAGCCTTGCCGTTAAGGCACTAGTACAGGCTAGAGTAAACTAACCCGGGAATCTTGGCCCCGAGTAGGAGATCTCTCTCCTACTAAGCCCTTAATTAGGGCGTATCGGCTAAGTAGCGGCGAACGCCGCTTTAAGAAAAACCTTCCTCTGTGCGCTAGCCGCACCGTGTGTATACGCACCGGCTACAAAGACGCTTTACTAGGAATGGATTTCATGGTCCCAGCTGGTATTCGCCTAGACCTGTCACATGGAGTGCTTACACTCCCGGATGAGGTCCAGGTCCAGTTGGCTGGTCGAAGACCTCTGTATGGTTCGTATACCGATCTGGTACGGTGGGACCAAGACCTCACTATACCAGTCGGTCGGTCTGCCGATACCCCGTTTGAGAAAGGTTTTCGTTCGAGGAAGTTGTGGTTGACCAGGGGTGATCGGTGGGTCTCGACCTTCGTAAAGAGTGCTGGTCGACGTGATTTTGTCCGTGTTACCAATATCGGTGACAAGTCGCTGACACTGGACAATAACACTATTGTCGGTATGTGGTTAGCAGAAGGGAAGGTACCAAGGAAGATGGGGTTCGTCTAGATTGGATCGAGGCGGTATGTCGAGTGGCAAAACCTGGCGAACCAATCGACCACCGATCTTATCAGCGATGATGGGTCGGTGGAAGCGGGTACCTCACCTTTAGTGGAAAGACCAAGTTATGTCACCCCAAAAAAGATGTTGGTCCGAAGAAAGGCGCCGCAGTCACCAGGAACGGTGGAACATCAAGTAGACGAGCCGAGGCTAGTCAACGTGGTGTCAGCACAAGACCAGGCGACAGCGGAGCAAGAAACGGAAGAAGGGGAACATGAAGTTGCTAGGTCGGACCATGACGGTATTCCTAATCAGACCGATATCAGTGAAGGACAGCCTGTCGATCAAGACCAGGGGCGTTCAGCCGGTCCAGATGGTCTAGGTGATATCACCCCAGAAGATGAACAAGTCTGTATACATGAAGGCGGGGAACAGTAAATTCAGGAGCTGGAAAGTCAAATGGCAGTCCTCCCTGAAGTGTCTGCCGACTCTCCGAAGTTACAATGGATGATTTACAAGTGGGTGATCAAGACCTTAACAGTCCAGACCAGATCGAGCAGTTGAAGAATATCATATGGAAGAAAAGACATCTGCTGATCGGAAAGGGCAACGCCTTACCACCTGCATCCCGTGGTGCGATTTTTGATATTGATGTTGGAGATGCCAAGCCGATTGCCCAGCGATGTCGACGCGTGGCGCCACAGTACCGTGAAAAGCTTTCTGGTCTCATTAAAGGACTGTTGGTCACCAAGATTATTAGACCGTCACCTCGCCATGGGCCTCGCCGATCGTAATTGTTATCAAGAAGAACGGCGTTGACATTAGACTGTACATCGACTATCGGCTGGTAAATCGGTTGACTAAACTCATGGTTTACCCGATGCCGCTGATTAATGATCTGTTGGAAGACCTCGACAAGACCTTGTGGTATTGTTAGCTAGATATGGCAAGTGGATTTTGGGTGGTCTCGATGACTGATCGAGCCCGTGAGATTTCCGCATTTGTGACACCGTTTGGTCTTTTCGAGTGGAATCGTATGCCGTTCGGTCTGAAGAACGCGCCCCAAATCTATCAAAGGCTGATAGATAACGCATTGTACGGACACTTCAAGATCAAGACCGATCGGGACACCGTTGAAAATTATGATGTGTTTAGAGAGGGTGAACTCGATCGGAAAAGAGGACCGTCCGTTCTAGGGAGGCGGTCGTACATCGACGACATTCTGATACCTGCCTCGTCATGGAACGATCTGTGCGAGAAGGTTGAACGATTGTTGGAGACATGCGACCGCTGGAACCTGTCTATCAGTGACGTGAAAAGTTTGTGGGGTATGTCCAAGGTCGCCTATTTAGGCCATATGGTCTCGAACAATGGTCTAGAGGCTAATCCCAAGGACCTGGATTCGCTGAGTAACCTCCCGTTCCCCAGATCGCTGAAGGCAATGCAGTCCTTCCTGGGAAGCTTGAATTATTATAGCCGATTCATTGAAGACTTTGCTATCTACGCGGCTGTGCTGTACGAGCTCCGGGAAGTTGACTATCATATGTTGCGCGAAGGAGATCGGGCAACTTTACAGGAGGGCGCCAACTCTGGTCTTGCTGCAGTTTGTCCGCAAGAGGAGGCCGAAGATCATATGAAGCGTGCACAGTTTGGCTTTGGTATGTTAAAGGTTAAGATGGCGACGGCACCGATTCTCAAGCATTTCGCTCCCGAAAATGTGCCGACCATTATTGTATATGCCAGTAAGCTATCTCGGCCACTTTAGTGCAATATCACGATGGTGTGTATCATCCAGTCACGTTTACGAGCCGGACGCTAAAACCAAATGAAGTGAACTATGGAATCGTCGAGAAAGAAGTGCTGGCGTTGCTACGAATTTCTGGATGTGTGTTACAACCTGCTGGTCGGCCGACCTATAAAGGTCCTGTCAAGACGGTCTACTTTGTCCTGGCTATTATCAGCCAATGGGATGGACAGACGTCTAGGCAGATGGTCGGCGGTCTTGTCGCAGTGGACCCTCGAGGTCGTTAAGTGCACCGGGGGCGAGGAAGAGATATTGGGCACATTAGCTGCCAGTATCACCCCTCGGTCTGAAGTGGACGATGCATTGATAGCAATTTCCCCGAGGAATCAACCTCGGCAGTCAGTTTTGAGACCGCCACCTACCTTCGACCATGATGAAGAGCTCTTGGTCTTAAGTTTTGACGGATCGGCAAGCGTGAAGAAGAAGGTCGGCGCCTATAGTGCCATATTGTGGAAGTTGCCACAATGGTCTATAGTTGCATCCGCTGCCGATTTCACGACGGATATTACTGTTAACGAGGCGGAGTACCGAGGTCTACTTCTATGTCTGGACCTTCTGTCGTCGCAAGAGAAGGGGCGAGTCATCATATGTGGTGACTCCAACCTAGTGATCAGGCAGATCACCGGAGAGATCGACTGCAAGGCTCCACGGCTGAGGTCGTTAAATGATCGGGTAATGAAGGCATTGAAAGACCATCCCAACCACGAGCTGTTGCACGTGAAACGGGACTGGAACAGAAGCGCCGACTACCTCGCGACCAAGGCCATGCGAGACCAGACCGGGGCTACGATCACCGAGGAGGCCGTTCTTGATGAATTGATGAATATAAACAGGCTCCCCGAGGTGATCGGACCCAAGAACGCCCCGGACCAGGTGCAGGTGATGGTCGCGACTAGACCGAAAGCTCGGAAGTCCCACTAACCGTTCCCAAAGGAACAGTTGAGTGAATCTGTTGTGCAACGACTAAGGGCAGAACGGATCCTTAAGGAGCAGGACGAAGAATAATGGATTGTGAATTTGAAGACCTACCTGCGCGGCGAATTGTCTAAGTTGACGAATGGTCAAGCGAAAGAATGTGCCAAGATCGCAGACAGTTACGAAGTGGATGAGGATGGTTTACTATATTACTGCCGCGATGCCGACCAAGACAGTGCAGACCGAGACCGATTGGCGAAATTGGTGATACCTGAGTTGCTGCATCCGGATGTCCTCCATCACTACCATGTGAGTCTAGAAGGGGACATCAGGGCATAGGTAGAACGCATCACAAGATCAGGTCCCAATTTCACGGTAGAGATCTTTTCCGAAGTGTACAGAAATATGTGGGTTGTTGTACGGATTGAGAGACCGGAAAGGGTAGACCGGTAATCGAGGGGCGATCGCCCGGAAATATCGAAGCTACCTACCCTTTCCAGGTCATAGCGATGGACCATATACCGTCGCTGCCTAAATCGACATATGGCAATACTGAGTTGTTGATCTGGGTAGACCTGTTCACCAGTCTAGTTATTGCGAAGGCAAGTGCGTCCCGGTCTGCCGAGGAGATCGCCAAAAGTTACGAAGAATGCGTGTTCCGAAGGTTCGGCGCCAGCGAGGTCATCAGACACGACCGAGAACCCGGTTTCATGGCCGAGGTGTTCCGGTCGTTTAACAATATGCTGGGCCAGAAACAGAGCGCGACGATGGCATATCGTCCGCAAGCTAATGGATCGGCAGAACGTACAAACTATTACAAGAGCAATCAAGATGTACGTTTCCGATCCAAACCAGCGCGATTGGGACGAATACGCAGAAAGGCTGGTGTTTGCACTCAACTCGTCGACCGATCGGGTCCGAGGAGAAACGCCTTTTTATCTTGCGTATGGATGGGACCCCCGGTCCACTCTTGAAGCCGCGATACCTATTGGCTGCACTCGAACCCGCGATCGTGATGCTCGACGTTGGCGCATGCAGGTCAGAAACATTACCAGCATGCAAGAGAAATTGTCAACGAAAAGTTACGTCAAGATACACAAGACCGGGCAGACCGGAACAACGACCAGGTCCAACCCCACGGTATAGAACCAGGGGCGAGGGTATGGTTGTACCTAGACCGAGTGAAGGAGGGCTATGAGAAGAAGCTGGCTCACATGTGGCACGGTCCTTCCGTGTTGCCGAGCTGATTGGTGAACAAGCTTCCCGTCTAGTAACAACCGTCACGGACTACAAGGTCTTCCCGATCGTACATGTGTCCAAGTTAAAACTGGTCCAAGAATTTCCTGATCGTCCCAAAATGCCCTGTCTAGTAGACGAGGCAGAACGGTTTGATTTCGATGAAGCATTACTGCCGGAGGACAGTTGGGAACAACCGCTGGAGAAGGACGAATTTGAAGTGGAAAAGGTCTTAGATGTCCGATCGGTCAAGAAGACCAGGTTCGGCTGGACCCACCGAGAATATCTGGTCCGATGGAAGTATCATGATGAAACAACTTGGATCGATGAGTCCGACCTGAACTGTGGAGCACTACTACGAGAATTCGAACGGGACCGAGTCAGTCGGAACCGTTTCGCAGTGATGCAGACCCATGAAGACCAAGACCAAGACATGCAGTAGCATCGGTCTTCCCGACCGACGTGAAGAGGTGGAAGTCTTGTGTCTTGTGTATTGTGTATTGTGAATATGTGACGAATTGGAATAGTGGAGTGACGAACGTGGATTGTTTTTTCGCGATGTAATTGGAACGGTTGGTGATAACGTGTCTAGTGCAGCTCTGGAGAAAGTGGTGGAATTAGCTCAAGTGATTTGAGGACCGAACATGTGAAAAAGAAAGATGATATATATTAAGTGTTATCTGGTCGACTACTTACGACCTCACTCGCCATCACCCCACAGACGGCCGACGGTCAACGACGGATGCTTTTCAACTTGGTCCTGGTACTGGTTACGCCAAGGTTCTTGTTGGTCTAGTTGTACCAAAGCATCCTTGAGGTCCAAGACCGGTGTAGTGCACCCAAGACCGGGGTACCATGTGCCACCGTCAGCCAGCAGCCGGGTCCTCTCGACGCGATGCCGCGGCATATGAAGTACAACTGGATATAAGAACACATCGACGTCGCACTCGTGGGCCAGCATCCCGTCCAAAACATATTGGCACAGGGACTGCCAGGCCTCACCCGCTCTGATCCGACGCCGCTTGCGCTTGTTCTCGATGGTCGCCAAGCCAGGGTCTTGCCGAACTCGTTCCGGGGGAAGCACCAGATAGTGGGATGCCTCCCAGATGGCTTGAGCGTGAGTCTTGTTAAAATATTTCACCCGATTCATGAAAGCATTGGCCCACTGAGTCGAGTGGAAGATGAACCCCAGCTTGGGATGCTCGAAAATCTTCCACGGCTCGTCAGCGTACAAGCAGGAGATCTGTGCCGACGTGATCAAGTCCGGCCGCCATTTCGACGCGGCAGGAACTTTCTTCGCCGGCGGGAAAAGCCAATGGTCTGGACGAGAGAAAGACCGGGCCAGGAGCTGCTTGGTCAGTGTGGACCGGCGTAAACAACCGATCTGCCCTGGCGACCACGGCAAAGTATCCTCACGCGCTCGTGGCGGAAGGGAAGAACTGTCGATTGCCACGTTGGCCAACAAAGCATCTTTGTGGAGCTTGGACGTCCCAGGCAAGACCGTAGGTATTGACTTTGTCGACGCATGAGGTGGTGGAACGCCACCATGCGGACCGGTCTTCTTGGTCTGCTCCGAAGTCGATGCAACTTGAACAAAACTTTCATGTGGACTTGTTCGCGACTTGGTTGGGATGGGGACAGCAAACTCCGAATCACCGGAGTCTTCGCCGGAGTCATCCCAGGACGAGACCTCTGAATACTTGGCATGGTCAGCACCGGCGGTCGAGGGAGCTTGATTTTTGGAGATGTTACTGTCGTCATACTCGTCCAAGCTTGGGCCCACGAGGGGCGCCTGTATCTTGGATCGCTTACGAGGCACCGCACGCTTCCCTTCGAGTTAAGGGTCGCGCGCTTCTTAGACTTTTGAAGAATTTTGGGCTGGGGAATTTCGGCCAATGAACGGCCTTGGTCTTGGTCCCGGTGTAGGTCCACCAAGGCGGCCGACGCAGACCGGTATACGCTGGAGGCAGCAACCGGATGCCGACGAGGACGCAACAGGTCAACCAAGCGCTGATGACATTCTTTTAATACCGCCCGACGACCGTTCGCTGCCTGCGTCCAATCGTTCGACTTGCGTTCACAAGACTGGACCTCCTCGGTCTGGTCTTGAATTGAAATTCGGAGCTCAGTAAGACGCCTCTCGAGGTCGTCGCTTTGAATTCTCAACGTGGTCTGGTCAAGCAGGTCTTCTGCTTGCTGCTGTTGGACCAGCACAAGCTGCTCCCGAAGATGAAGCTGACGACCCTCCAAGCGGGTCAACCTATTGCGCGCGTTTATTAGTCCGGTCAAAATCTGACGCAGCTGGAGGTCATGCGTATTCGACTGCCGATCGGCGGCAAGCAGGGCATTGATCTCCTTGCTGATGCCAGGAGGTATACGGGCTGGAGGTATACGGGCTGAAGACAAACGAAGGTTAGAACAGGTCCAAGGTGAAGACCGGACATGCATGCTTACGTTGTGTCGCCTGTTGAGCAATCTGCTCCTGGAGACGTGCGATCTCTTCAAGTGCGTCTTGCAACTGCGCGTCGGTCCCGGTCTGATGCCCTGCCGATGTCTGAGGTGCAGTAGAACGATCGGAGCTGCCAGACCGGACCGACCGGACGGGTGAAGTGACATGCGATGACGTGGTATGCGAGGTGCCTACAAGAACGGTCGCTAAGGAAATACAAGAAGGTCAAGTCCAGCAGTGCAAGTACCTGGAACGGATGAAGGAAATGGTTGCTACATGTCGGAAAAGTATGAATGACCAAGGTTCAACTGAATTTGATGAGCGAGGTCAGACCGTTGTCGTTGTGCGACACGGTCTGACTCAGGGGCGGCTGTGGAGAAGCGTGCCCAAAATTTGGCACACTTCTGGTCAAGTTTTGTCAAGGCATTTGGTCCAATTTCGGATTGGTTTAAACAAGGGGGGCTTTTCAGCCTATCAGACTCAAGAAGTGTCAAGAACGCAAGTTTTGGTGAGTCACCCGACTTTGGGTATTTTACATATTTTTGTGGGGGTACATTTTTAGGGACTATAGGGTAGTAGTATTTTAGTTGTGGTTTTACCTTTAGGACAGAGCTTATACCTTTAATTAAGGAAATCTTTTAGCTTTCGGATAAGTGGATGAAACCTCTTCTGGTCTTGGTTCACACCACAGCTAGGGGTCGCCGTTCTTCCCTTTTCGTACACTAGTCGCCTCCGCCCGCTGAGGAGTGTTTGGGGGCAGAGGGTCGAATTATCCCCTCTCGCCCATTATACTCGGTCTGGACGCGCCGCACGCGCACTTTGGCCCACCGGAAGTCCCTCGACGGTAGTACGATTTGGCGATCTCAACACCTCAACTCAAGTACGTTTGGAACGTGCTATTCACTGGATTGGTCTTGGCGTGGAGATATCGTTTGTGGAGTTTCACGAGCATATTGGGTCTTTACGCGGACATATTGGCTTGTTTTAATATTGGTTGGAAACTAGACCGGTTTTGGTCTTATTTCGTATTGGTCAGGGGCTAGACCGGAACGGTCGGTCTACCCTCTATTATTTCGTATTGGTCAGGTCTTGATCGTTTGGACGATCGACATATTGGAAGTTATCTCTTGGAAGTGTTTTTGGTCTGTTTGTGTCTGGGGTGAAGAGTTCCGCCCCAGAGATACCTACCCAGATCGGTCTTCTATATTCAAGACCGGTTCGATCCAATCTGCGATCCCGATCCACCGAGTGTGTAACTAGCCCATTCCATCGGGTACACAAGGTGATATGGACACTAAACAATCGGAGCAAGTGGGTTCTGATGACGACCGGTCGTCTGCTTGCAGCGGACGATCGGACCAGATCTCGAGTGGTGGTCCGCGGAGTACCCCCTCCGAAAGTTGGAAGGCTGGGCGCGATGGTGGTAGTCAGGTTATGGATGCTAATGTTTTCGATTTCGAACTTGACTCCACCACAAATATATTCAGTTTACATTTCACTCTATCTTGCGGACGTGCGACCTCGACCGGTCGCGCGCGCAGTGAGTGTCGTAGGTAAGAGGGAGTCCTCCCTTTACTTACATCCCGTAAAGGAATACAGCCGTTGAGGCTAAGTCGTAAACCAACCCGAAAATCTTGGCCCCGAGTAGGAGAACTCTCCTACTAAGCCCTTTACAAGGGCGTATCGGCTAAGTAGCGGTAGCTACCGCTTTAAAGAAGAGTCTTCCTCTGTGCGCTAGCCGCACCGTGCGTATACGCACTGGCTACACTGAGTGAGAGAGCAATATCCCACTAAGCCCTTTTATTAGGGCATATCGGCTAAGTAGCGGCGTATTGCTGCTTAAGAAAGTCTTCCTCTCTGCGTTAGCCGCACCGTGCGTTTACGCACCGGCTACATTATGGACATGTACGCTACGCTTGATCTGGTTTTCCAGAATCAGCTTGCGTTTTTGAGGTGCCGTCAGGGCACTAGGGACTTGGATACATACGTCCAAGAACTGAAGACCCTGTTGTCAGGGATGTACGCGAAAGTGTATTCGGACGATGTGTCCATTCCCGTGTTCATGGGAGGCCTGAAAGAAGGACCAGCACGTTCGGAGCTCTTCCGATGCCGACCCCAATCCCTGGGGGAGGCGTTCAAGATAGCGTTTAACGCCGAAAGGAACTTTCGTCCCTCTAAGGTGGGTCCTGAACCCATGGACCTTAATCAGGTCGAAGCGAAGGAGAAACCTTCCGCTAAGAGTCACTCTGACTCCTTCTCGCAGAGCTTCGAAGCGGAGCTTCTTGCAATGTTGCAGCGGCATGGGCCGCTAAGATGCTTCCTGTGTAGAGGTGCGGATCATCTGCGGAACAGATGTCCGCGAAACCCCCAGCGAGAAACTCGCTATAAGGGGTCGAGGGCGGGTAAAAGGCCCTCCCTCGCCCAAGTCGTTGGGAAACGACGGCTCCCAGTAGGTGCGGGGCGCCCTACTGGGAGATCCCTCAGTTCTGTTAATCCCCAGGGTAGGGGACGACATCACAAAGCCCAAAAGAGCGCGTTTTCGGCCAATGCAGCGGATTTTGTAAAGCACCTCCGGAGCTGCTTTTTTCGGGTGCTTTTCTCCTAACTCGCTCATTACCCTGTTCACTTCACATCTGCGATCCCGATTGCGCAACGTAGAAGCCATGGCCAAGGGTATCGTGATATAGCGTGCTTAAGGAGAGTCTGTTCTTCCCCTCCCTGTGGACGTAGTTAATAATATTGTGTCTGTCCCTACGCCTCAACTCAATTGTTTCTCTATCCAATTTACCTAGTTTCCCGCTACAATGGCCTTTTAGCGCCCGACTTATATTCCTCCTACTCTTGTCTCCTCTCTCGTCTATGTGTCGCTTGTCGAAGTCGACGAGTAAACGCCAAAATACTCTGAGCCAACACTATCGAGGCAAGATGACACGCCACCTTTCTGTACACGCCATTACACGCTCGCGATGTCCCCTTCACCAGTAACCGCAACTCGGATTGGACCCGCTCAGTACATATCAACTCCATGCATCGTCTCCAGTCAGCGTCTGCACTGAAGCCCTTTGACGCCACGGGATGATGACGATTCGACGTCAAACGAGTGCACAAGGTTTTGAGGATCTGTAGCTGAACCATACGGGTTTGATCCCGATGGATCGGCGCGAGTGAACACACTGCTACTTGTACGACAGGTAAGAAAAGCACACCACATGCAAGCTCCGACCCGACAAGCTTTTGTAGCAATAGTAGCAGAAACAGATTCATCCGTGTCGTCGTTCCGACCACGCACGAAAAGAGTCGCTGGTTCATGAATCGCACGATATCACGTACAATCGTTCGTGGAAGCGTAAGAACCACGACTTTCACGAGCTCCGCCAAAGCACCGGCTCTTGTGTGGATACTTTCGGCGACATTGTCGCCGTTGAACTCTTCTCCACACCAGAGCTTTGTACATTGCTGAAGAACTACCCACAATGCCGGAATAGTATTCTCGTGCTGCCGGAAAATAGTGTGAAGCACAGAGAGTGCATTCGTCATGGAGCTAGCTCGACTTCTGTAGGCATAATGTACTAGTGTACGATAATCTGACGACTCCAGTCTCCTTCTTGATTCGCAAATGTGTTCTTCCTCATTACAACATTCATCATGTCCAAAAGAATCTCTTGCTTCCGTCCTAATCGTCCAACATTCAGCAGATGTGCGAATAAACGGACGACACGTTCGCTCGAGAGTACACGTCTAGTCAATTCTCCTGTCTCGCCTTGAGTCGAAACCAATGTCTTGAGCCTCGTGAGAATATGAACGATAGTGGTGGAGGAGCTGCGGGATGTGGCGGGGGCGGCGGATTCATAGGATACAAGCGATTTTTGTACAACGTCTCGCTTCCCGCTGGTCTCCATCCTACTGGCCCCAGACCTTTCAAGGAGTAGTATCACAACATTGCTAAATATTGTGAACGCTGATGCGTTACCTTTTTCAAAGCCAGCGAGAATTCCTACCACTTCGTGCAGCAAAACACCAGCAACTGGACATTCAGAATGGAAGATCAGATGGAAGATCAAATTAAGTGCATCCGAAAACTTTATAGCAACGTCGTCGCGCTTACTGTCCTGGCCGAGATGGTGGCTTAAACGTCCATAATAGGCCTGACAAACCCTAATGGTGAATCTTTTAAGACGTTGGTCAAATGCACTGTGCTTGTCAATCGTTTTTTTGAATAAAGACGCAAAGAAGGGCGTAAACATAACCCCAGAGTGGTATTTCCTCCTTCTCTATCCACACTTCAGACCAACTATCGACGAATAATACACTTATACAAGCATCCATACCAACCAGCAGGCCAATCAGGAGCTCAATGTTGCTTCTGATAAGCGAAGAAGTTTGATATGTCACTGAGTCAAGGTCTTCTGGGGTCCTAATCGAAGTAGCTGATATTTCAAAATATCCGTTTTGTCGACTCTTTGGGTCGAGCCATTGCAAGTCTATTCCACCAAACACAAAGGGCGCATAGGTGCGTAAAATCACGCGCAGGGCTGGCTCCTGCTTGACTGTAGGACATTGAGAAGATAGTATGAAGCTTAGAATGTGGTTGATAAACCATTCGGGCTTTTTCACACTCAATTTTAACGTAAAGCGAGCCAAAAAGTCCACCAGCTCCTTGAAACGCCACCACATCTCTCTGGATGGTGCTTCCGACGTCGTTCCAGCCACTCAACCATCAATGACATGCTCCAGTACGTAGTGGCATGTCTGAACGCTCGTATCAAGCACTCGGAGATCAAATACGACCGTAACTCACGAGACGCTCTTTAAAATGTCATCAGTTAAAAGAATCTCAACAAAGCCGCACGTGAGTCGGCACACGCGTAATTTGCCTTCTTCCGCCAAGAGCTCCACGATTTGCTGGGTTGGGCATTCAGTTCGCCATTCAGATCCTTTTCATCTGAAAACGTGTCTTCTGCATTGAAAGTATGATACAACAGTGCTCGCCACAACGTACGGAGGACCCTGTCACTAGCTGTCAACGCACACGCCGCAATCCATGGACTTAGGACAAAACGATCACCATTATGCTCTAGTAAACAGCGCAGCAGTGATGTGCAGACTAGATTCTGTTGCTCCAATGCGTGAGGGCCCGTTCTCACGCTGCACATGCGTACCAACGCGTTGTGACGGGGTATTTCGTCGTCAAGATAGATTCGCCTGTTCTGCGCATTTTCGCTAGCATCGCAGGCAATAGCAAGTGCATAAACTCGGGTCGTTCAGCAAAAATCCTGCGAAAACTTCATCGAGCAAGGTCGCATAAGTACATGGATAATACGCAGCCAACAGCGTTGTAATTTCCTCCAAAAAACTCGAGGCAAAGTTAGATCGATTGCACCAATTGGTGACATGATTGCGCACAACTTTGATCCGTACTAACCGGTTCATATGAACATCGAAGCGATCCACAAGTCCTTGTGGTACGAGCTTGGCAACATCGACGCCAAATCGAAGCATATCGAGCTCCGTTGCCGCTAGTTCTTCCATTCGTCGTCCCGTTCGTCTCTTTCTCTTCAACGATCGATTCATCCCTCCTTCACTGGTTTCCGTTCGTTTTCCAGTCGGGGAATAAAAGTCATACATTGACCGTCTCACTCCTGGACATGGGTCGCCATGTCCATTACGATGCGGGATCTCTCCATTCGCTTCATGCGTGGGAACCACTTCCCGTGGTTTCTCTTCTTGTCTATGTTCAATCGTTGTCGCAACTTCGTCTTGAAAGACGGACGTCGCATCCTCCACTTCATGACTGGGTTCGTCATTTGTCGTAAGACTACTGATACTAATGGAAGCGTTTCGATGCGTCCATTTCTTTGTTCCATCGACCTTCACGCGCTTGTGTTGATTCTCGTCACTATCGTTCATCAACGACGCCATTTTCATCTTGGAGGACGTGCGATAGGGTGGATGGCGATGGCTCGTGGCGTCATTGATTCCAGGGAGCGGTAGGCATCCCTCAAGATAAGCTGGCGTTGGGAAAGTCGGGGCATGCTGGTCGTTCTTTGATTGCCGAGTCTGCGGTTGGATCTCCGTAATGGTGTGTGGGCGTGGTTGTCGACCTGAAGCGTGTAGTAGGAGGGTTGGCTAACAACGCACAGGAGTCGAACCTGGATATTTGAAAAAAGCAGCAGGCAACGTGACAGAACTTTTTTTGGCAAAAAGAGGTGGTCTTGAAGTTTTTACTATCCGCTTTTAAAGCGCCAGCAGATACCGAAAAAAGTGCAAGCCCTCAAAAAAAGCTGACGAGCCCAGAATTCACTGATAAAACCCAAAATCCACTGATCACGTGATCACGATCACGTGATCATCCTTGACCGAGCGACATTACAATTCTTCGCCTGGGGACGACTCTTACGATAGCTCTAATTTACTACTATGCAAGCATCGGCGCCAGACAAAACAGAGAACATGACCAATTTGGCTAGTGCCACCTACGGGGCCCGTGTGCTGTTCGCCACGTACGAGTGGTTCGCGCCTGCGAGTCGGCTGCTGCTTCCTGAATCTCCGGTCTTTATCGCCGATAGATTCACCAATTTTGGCAAGTGGATGGACGGATGGGAGTCTCGGCGTAAATGAACACCTGGTCATGACTGGTGCATACTGGCGTTAGAAATTCGTGGTGCCGTGGATGTCATTGACGTGGACACTGCTTTCTTTATGGCCAATTACCCGCACGTGTCTCTATTCAAGCCGCAGAGTTTGCACTGAACTATGACGCCGACGCAGAAATTGCGTTTCAAGGTCTAATGGCTGCAGCCACAAGAGATCGTAAAATGGGGACGAACGGCACGTCCAAAGAAATCAAGTTGGTGGAGCGGCTTAAGTCACTCGAATGGACGGAGACCGTTTCGGTCACAAAGCTAGGAGCTGGCCGGATACCCTGAAACACGTCACAATCTGATAAGAGTTGCGCGATGTAAGAGAGGGCCTTGACGAATATTCGACTGAATATGCTCCCGGATGGAAGAATCGCACGTTTGCGTGTTTGGAGAAGTGGTGATTGATTGGATGCATATTAAGAGCTCAGAAATGATTGTCTAGTGAGTATTGCGCATGGAGGACAAGTGATTGGCTACAGTGATGCGCACTATGGCCATCCCCGCAATTTATTAGCACCAGGACGAAGCGAAACGATGGTGTGGATGGGAAACTGCTCGCAAGGTGACTCGTCCTGCGATTTTGACTTCAAATCCCAGCACGGGTCTAGTGGAGGTACCTGGTAAAGATTGGGTTGTGCTCAAGTTGGGACATTTAGGCGTCATCCACCAGGTCGAAGTGAACACTAACCATTTCAAAGGCAACCTTCCTGAAAGTTGTATGATTTATGGCACGCGATACTTTGGTGACCTCTATCATGATGATAAGTCATCGAAAGAAACTGGAATTAAATGGGAAGTGGTGCTGCTTCGTGTGAAACTAATCGCACCCAAACAAAACTACTTTTCCTTCGTAGATGGCAATGTAAATTTGATACCAAATGGGGTCAATTTTGTAAAGTTTGAGATATTTCCCGATGTGGCGATTAGTCGTCTTCGTTTGATGGGTAACAAGAATGATCACGTAATCATGATCACGTGATCAGTGGATTTCGGATTCTATCAGTGGATTTTGGGTTTTATCAGTGAATTTTGGGTTTTATCAGTGAATTTTGGGCTCGTCAAAAAGCTGCTTTATTTGGCCAAAAAAGCGCGGATTTCGAATGTTTGAAACCCCCCAATATATATTTTAAGAGATAACGTCTAATATGCCCCTGTTTTCGCCCAAAAATTCAAAAATACCCCTCTTCTTAAAAAAAATCCTAAATTTTGCGGTGCCCTCCAATCGCTAATTTAAGGCGACTATTTAATGAAATAATCGCCATATAGTAGACAATATTATTTTAGTGAGGTAAAATTGCAGTGATAATAATATCGCAAAATTTTGACGATGCTAAGGCAACGGTGTGCTGATTGTAAGCTGGGCAGCCTGACAAAGAAATACTTTTTGATATTAATTACGGTATTGGCTATTCCATGGTTCCTACGATTCCTGACGGCTCTATCATCTTCGTGGAGCGACTATCGCGATATTGGCGGAGATGGGAGCGTGGTGACCTCGTTCAGCTGCGATCGCCCACTCGATGCCAGGGTGCGACAATCACCAAGCGAATTCTGGCTCTGGTTGGTTTATTTTAATTATGTAAGGTGAAGTTTTTGCTATCTGATGATTACGCAATGCTGCAGGAGGGAGACGTGGTGGAACTGCAACCGCGTTTTGATCAGGAGCGAAGGCGGACAATCACCGTTCCAAAGGGTCATGTTTGGGTAGATGGTGACAATGCAACGTGCTCTGTAGACTCGAGACATTTGGGTGCTGTTCCTGTAGCCCTTTTAATTGGACGACCATTTTTGATGGTACGTTTTGATGCTAAGGATGCAACGCCAAAATGACTAACGTAATGATATGGATCTTTGAACGAATATCTAATGCTTGCAAAGCAACTAATTTTTTTATTCAGCGGGACTTCTTGTGGTTTGATGCTACCAAATGAGCATTCAGAGCTGTCAGTGCAATCAAGGTTCATTTACCTATTCTCACTCGTCGCAAGTAAATTACATTTTAGTGCATGTAGCACTTCTTATATATTTTCTAACATGAGATAACGTCTAATATGCCCCTGTAATACCGACATTCAAACTTAGAGATGATTGGCAAGCTAATGTTTCATTAAATAGTCGCCTTAAATTTAGCGATTGGAAAGCACCGCAAAAACAGGGGCATTTTAGGATTTTTTTAAGAAGAGGGGTATTTTAGAATTTTTGGGCGAAAACAGGGGCATATTAGACGTTATCTCATTTTAATTCGCTACCTATTTCACTTTGGTTGCAAAACCGTGTAGTATGATGGAGAACATCGTCCTGGACATCGAACCAGCACCACGGCTAGGGTTTCTGCTCGAGAAACTAACAAGTCAGTTATGAAAACATACTTTTGGTACACCAGTTAAATGTCAACTCCTTTGTCAGCGCATTGCATGACATGTTGCCTAAGGTCTTACTCAAGGGAAACATCTTCCTCGTCACTGCTGCTACTTCATTCGTCCAGTTCAAGCTTCAAGATCGTTTGTTTTTCTCAACTGTAGAAGCTTCGTCACTCACTGGAATCAGCTGATCAGTCCCGGTCATCCCATGTAGAGAGTCAACGGCCGCCTCTGTCACTAAAAGAGAGTACCCCGTGTCTTCAGTCCCCACAATATGTTCGTCTAGAGGAGCCGCTGCTCCAACCTTCTCCACAGACGACACTGACGACTTCTTGGATGTCCGAGAACGAACGCAAGTTGAGGAGCCTGCGCTTGAAGTGGATGGAGCTCGTTTGTCGCTATGCGAAAGGCGCGTGTGTAGCTTTTCGGCCTTTAAAGTTTTGGGATCAGCACTTGTGTTCTCCTTCGCTAGTTTCAAAAACTCGTGAGCTTCCAAGCCGCGACGCACTTCATCTGCGTAAGACGCCAGCGCCTTTTCCTGTTTATCGGCGAAAAAGGTGCGAAGCTCACGTTGACGCTTCTCGGACTTTGCAGCATTCTCTTCTTCAAGTCGTTTGCGTCGCTCATACTGTTGCCGAGCACGTTCAGCGTAGCCGGGAGAGTTTTCGTAGTTCAGATACCGCGGGGCTGTCGAGTTTAATTTTTTCCGCGAGAGTGCTGATCGTACAAATGGCTCGGGTGGAGCATCAATGCTTGTTCGAGCAGCAAGGGATGCACGCCGGTCAGCTGGATTCAGGATGCTTTGTAGCTCAGTCAAACCTAGACTTTTCCGTCGCTCCGCCGCAATAAAATCTTCTTTTGTGATGGTTTTGTGAGGAACAGCATGAATTGAGCCGGACTGGATTCCATCGAGCACCTTGCTCTTCACATTTAAATATTTTTTGTTCCTGATAGGGACAGTTGAAGCCACTGACTGCTCACCGTCTCTTTTTGCCATAAGCGAAAGAGGTGGCACCTCAGTTGAAGCCCATTTTGATGCCACAGCTTCAAGAGGCGGAGTTGGCTCGACAAAACCGACCACGTTCTTGGTTTGCTTCTCGTGAGTAGTCAAACCTGACGGCGCGTGGGCACGGTCTGAAACGGTCTTAACCCGGGGAGCTGGCGCTGTGATGGACGCTTGCTTTGTATGGGTTGGTTGGACGGAAGCAGTCGATGTGGATCTGACAGATCTATTAGCACTTCTTGTGTCCTTGTACTTCGATGTAGATTTTCTTTCCTTAACTTGCGGTAAGGCTTTGTCCATCATTTCTGGATCAGCAGCCTTCCTTGCCGCACTTCGTACACGTCTTGTAGGGTCCAAAACCGTAGGTTTGGTAGATGCACACATAACAGATTTCGCCGACAATGCCTTGGTCGAAGGGTTTTTACTCGTGGTGGCCTCCAGTTCCAACGTTGGTCCAGAAAATACATGCGCTAGAGAAACGTTAGTTGGTGACAATGCTTCTCTATCAAGGTAGCTCTCATCTTCGCCGTCCGTCATGGATCTCTCGCCTACGACAACCGTCACCTCGGTCTCGATGGTGTTGTCATCCTCCATCACAATCGATCGTTCTGTCGTAAGTATCGGCGGCAAATTCGATTTCATTCGTTCACTTAATATTTTTTGAGCCTCCACAGCTTTTTCGGGGTCAAAACTGCTTAGTCCATTTTCGCCACTCCACACACATTGAGGAACTTGAACTCGAGGGTCTGTATCAAAATCTTGGTACTGTATATCCATGCTTTTTTGTTCTCCACACTCCATAACCGCGTCAGGAGCGAAATCATTGAAGGAATCACAATGACGATCCTCGGCATGTTCGCACTCAACAACTTCATCGCAAACACCCTCGTTCTTTCCTACTTGGGCTGAGTTGCTGCTGTCGACCGCGTTGACAACCATAACTTTTTCGTCGATATCACCGTCCGAGATGGCACCACCTCTTTGTTGGATTGGCGTTTCTACAATAGCTTCACCAAGATCTTGCGTACTCAATCCGCTGTCACACTTTACCTCAATATCTTGGGCGTCATCGCTTTTCCCACTCTGTTCGATACATAGACCGGCCTGGTTATCAGGATCTGCATGTTCATTACAATTATCGTGGTCGGACTTGACTAGACATTGATCAAGGTCCAGCACGGACTTGTCGCTTTCTTGCTCCAATTGAGTTACTTCTCTCGCCTCCTCACTTAACTCAATCTTGCGGTCGTCGACATGAATTGGATCAGTCCCATCCGACTCGATTTCTCGTGCATCATGTTGGTCATCAAGGACAGCTGACGTGCCCTCTCTGACGCACTCAATACCAGTAGACGCTAAGATATTCTTAGATACGGACTCGTCCGCCTTCACCGCGTTCTCCATGTCTGCACCTATACTTTCCACTACAGCTCCTGTAATGGGGTTCTCAACCTCGGATGCTGCACCGAGATTTCGCGCAGAGGAACCATGGAGAGTTTGAGGGTCATCGAGCCCAGGCAAAAGCGCTTCAGCAGATGTGTCAGTACTTAACGCTATTTCCGATTTTTGACCATCTAAGCTGGTAGGAGTATGCAGAAACTCAGCGTTTTTTTGATTTACTTGCTCTGCTATTTTCGTTGTTTCCTCCTGTTGCCTCGTTAGCGCCTCAAACTTTGCCTTTTCGGCACCAACACGGACGCTGCGCATCCCTTCATCAGTAAAAAAGTCACGAACAGTCCGAAATTTGAGGTTGTCAAGCGAGTAGTCGGGCTGCGTTTGGGCTTCAAACTTTTGTTTTTCAGAACCAACACGAGCACTTTGCTTCTCAGGGAAAAAATCACGGAGGGTGCGAAACTTCAAAGTGTCGAGCGATTGCTCGTGTTTGCCCTCGAAACGACTGGCAATGCTTTTAACCGGTGTCATTGCCCTCTGAGCGTCATCACTGGTCTTGCCTGATGAATCGGAAGCTACAGCTACCTTATCCAGATCGACCATTTGACGGCTAGAGGCATCGTTGGGTGTTGTGACGTCAACTAAATCGGTAGTACGTTCACCAGAGATCGCGGCTTTTTCTACAATCGATTTACATGATATTGCATCAGACTTCGTTTCTTCTTCAGATGCTTCAGGATTTAATCCAGGCTTGGACTTCGACTTAGCTTCTTCTTGCGTCTTGGAATTTGATTTTTGTTGCTGCTGCACCTGTGCTTCATACTTCTTTCTTTCGGCACCTACATCGATACTACGTTTCTCTGGGAAAAATTCGCGCACAGTGCGAAACTTTAAGCTGTCAAGGTCCTGTTTACGCTTACTTTCAAATTGGTTGGCAAGGCTTTTAACAGGAGACATTTTCTCTGGTCCAGCTATAGCAGCACCTTCGACAGGAAGTTGAGACGTCGACGAAGTAGTCTTGATCAAAGATTCACTTTCGCCTAGCAAATTAGGCTTAGATTGCCCAATCTGAGTGGATGTAGTTACCTCGACAAAGTCATTTACTTTAACTTTGACAAGTGCTGCTTTGTTAACCACAGCAGCGTCACTCTGTACAGTTTCGTTTGTCGGTAGATTATTTACAAGCGACTTAGTCACCGAGGATCGGACAGCAATAGTCTCATCAGTAAACGCATTATCCTTTTGGCTTATATCGTTGGACTCAGCAGTTTTTGCTTCACTCCTCAAGACATCTGGAGAAACTTCCCTCAACTCCAAACTAGTGTTTTCAAAACTGTCCACTTTAGTTTCACTATGTGTCGTACCAGCTGATTCAATATCGGGGGCACAGTCGAGGCCAACTTCCAGCGGAATAGATTCAGTATTGAGTGTGTGGTGATCTTCTGTCGTCAAATCCATTGGAGCAACGAGGGAAACTTGGTCATCTTGTGTTGAGCTTGTCCTTCCATTTGGAGGTTCATTGGTCACCTTTGTAATCGGTACGTCTTCGCTCAGCATCTTAAGAGTTGATACAGCAGTTTTATCCACCAATACCATATTTTTTATTGTCGTGGTACCAGTCTCCACCGCTTCTTCTGTAACAACCTTAGATAACACTGTACTTGTCACTTCAGTCGCAACGTCATCGTTACTGTTACTTATCATACTTGTCACTTCAGTCGAAATGCCATGGTTACTGTCAACACTGGTGCTCTCCGCCATCGTTGATTCATCAAGCG
>CM047587.1:1408353-1462411 GCA_026184515.1 Peronosclerospora sorghi | reverse complement strand
GTGTTATCCGAATGTAACCCCGTTACATTTCTGGTCTGTACGTACCTGGGGTGAAGAGTTCCGCCCTAGGTACACTTAGCCAGCACGGTCTCATATTCAAGACCGAATCAAATCGATCTGCGATCCCGATCCACCGAGTGTGTAACTAGCCCATTCAAATGGGTACACAAGGTGAGATGGTCTTAAGTGAATCGGACCAAGTGTCTCTGGATGATGACCGGTCGTCTGCCAGCAGCGGACGATCGGACCAGATTTCGAGTGGAGGTCCGCGGGGTACCCCTCCCGTAAGTTGGAAGGATGGGTACGATGGTGGTGGTCAGGTTGTCGATACAAATGTATTTGATTTCGAACTTGACTCCACCACAATGGTGCGCGTGACCGGATCACTTGGCGATCGTGGATATCACCGCAAGGTGTCATCAATGATTGAATTTGAAGATTTGAATTTGGAATCGTTCTGGAGAGGGCGTAAGGAAAGGCTATCACCTTACGTCTTCGTTCTCGACAAAGATGGCGATGTCCGGTCTGGCCTGGTGGAGGACCAGATCGGGATTAATAATTTTTTTCCTCCCCAAAAGGCTCCCACCGGAGCCGATCGGGACTATAGCAAGTCCTGCTATAGTCCCGGAAAGGATCAGGACCTTGGTCCTGATCTTATGTATGTGCATAAAAAAGTTTATGGAAAATTAAAAGACGAAAAATACTTGGAGGCTGATCAGAACGATCAGACCAACTTCCCCAAGGTCCCCAAGGTCCCCATGATTCCCAAGAAAGGGTTGGGAATGCCGGCCGACGAAGACGACCTTGAAGAAAAGTCGCAGGTCGGAGATGGAGGCATCACTGAAGAAGACCTAAACAAGATGAACTACATTTTTGAGCAGAAACGATTTGTTCGTTTTGACGTGCTTTCGGGTGTTGAACCTCCAGATCCCCGACCGTCTTCTCGGTCCCACTACCGAGCCGGTCCAGAGTGATCGCCCATTACTGTTGGTGAAAACCTTGGTGGCGATGTTGGCGGAGGTTGGCATTAAAATGCAGAACCCCGCCGATGTCCAAAAACTATTTGAATTTGAGACTTGGAGGCTGAAATCGTCGATGTCGACCTTCCACGACCATTTGGTCACACTGGTGGGGGCGGTTCGCCGCCCAACTCCCACCGCAGCAGTGAAGGTCTCTGAAGCCTCCATAGCGCTTGTCGACATTGGTTCTGATGACGAATCGGTTTATCAGTCTCCACCGGCCTCTAACAGCTCATCAGAGTTTGAGACCGGTGTCGAGCGGATGACCGTGGGGGTGGACAATGCCCAGCCTGAACAAAAAAGGGACATGCGGCAGCATAGGGCTGCTTTGCGAGTCGGAGTTCCAGCGACCCCCACAGGCCTCAGTTCCGCAAAAGTAGGGTATCAACACGTTGACCATGACTCCAGCTAACGTCCAAACCATGTTTAAGACGATGATGGAGCGTTTCATGGAAGACCGGGTTAGACCACATCTTCGGCCACATGCCCAAGACCGGTCTACCCAGAAAAGTGCCAATGTTTGCCGAGATGTGGATATGGAATCGGTAACATCTGTGGAAAAGCCCACTCGAAGTGGTAAGCAAGTCGGAAAAGGGAAGCGCAAGCCGCAACCGGCCAGACCGCGTAGACCAAGTAAGACAGGTGACTGTGACATGGAGTCAGTCGGCGGTCTTGACGACCACTGTGGGTCAGACGGTACGGGCGCTGGCAAGCCACGCAAGGCTAACCTAGCCTCCACTATTGCTTACGACTTTGGATCTGCTGCGATTCCGCGCATCCGTATGGCCGCGACGACCGACCTCAAGGACTTCACTGGCAAGGATACTGATGAAGACCAGGCCCGGTCTTGGTTCGGTCGGGTCAAGTCTGCGTTCCTGCTAGACCAGACCCCGAAAAGTGAAAGGTGTCTGATCTTCCGGGATTTGTTGAAAGGACCGGAAGCCAACTGGATCCAACAGTTAGGTCGGGATGTCCGGTCTGACTGGGACCAGCTATGTGCAGAGTTTGAAGGGCAATATTGTAACTCCGGATTTTCGAGTGCCCGCAAGTATCACCATATGCAGAAGCGGAGCGACGAGACACCGATCGAGTATTTGCATCGGTTGAACGTGGCTGCACTTCGTTCCGGCATAACAATTAAAGAGAATAACCCGCCGAACGGTGCTGCTCTGGAACATGTGGGTCACTACATTAGTACCCTGGACGATCAAGAACTGGCGGACCAGCTTACTCTGCTGCGTCTTATGGACGCGGGTGAAGTTGAACAGACTCTACGGAAGCTACAGTAGTCGCGTAGCATGAGAGCGAATAGTGCTGGTGGATCAGGTCGCTACCGATCCAAGACCCAGACCCAGACCGATCCGGTCAAGAGACCCTGGACCAGACCGACCCGAGCGGTCAAGGCGATCGTAGCCGAAGACAGCACGGGATCGGAGGGGGAAAGTCGAAGTCAATCCAGCCAAGAGTCATCGGATGAAGACCAGTATCGTTACGTCTATGTCGCGGGACCTGCCCCGAAGACCAGGTCGAAGTCCTACCAGGTAGACCGAAAGGGAAAGAACGGAAGCAAGTCCGATCCGGACCGACCTCGTCAGAAGTGCTCCCACTGTGGGTCGAGCAAACATGATGGCCCAAACTGCTGGAAGAAGATGGTGTGCAAGAAGTGCGAGAGACGCGGCCACCCGACTGACCATTGCCTCTTCGTATGCAAGTTATGTGGAGAGATCCACGAGGCCGGCCACTGCAAGATTGAAGAATTTTTTAACATGATACGCAAGTGGTACGTGCCGGACAAGCACGCGGGCCGGACGCAGAAAAGATGTTAAACTAGAACGCTCGCCAGGTTAGAATATGGATCGAGCCGAGCGTTCTACGGTTCACATCTATGCATATGTCGGCAAGGAGGATAAGACCGACAATACACGTTCTATTCCAAATTGCGTCGACCGAGACCATCCGGTCTACAGTCTGAAGACCGATGAGTACTCCCGGACTAAGGTGGTTATGCAGTTGGACTTGCTGCCTGGAGAATCCCGCGGATACTGGAAGTATCACGCGCCTGATAAATGGTTCAAGCAGGCGAAAGCCTGTGGCAAGATTAATAACCAGAAAGCGACGATGTTGTTCGACTCTGGAGCTGAAGTATCGATAATCGACTCCGCCTTTGCTCGTAAGGTCGGATGTCGTATAGACGATACCCAGAGACAAGAATGCGTCGCGATCGGTGAAAACTCTTATATGACCGAAGGAAGAACGCGTGTGAAAATTACTTTGTCGGGATCGCTGGTCTACTTTTTCAGCGCTTGGGTTGGCAAGTTGGCTGGACAGGACGCTTTACTAGGTATGGATCTCATGGTCCCAGCTGGTATTCGCCTAGACATGTCACATGGAGTGCTTACACTCCCGGAGAGGTCCAGGTCCAGTTGGCTGGTCGAAGACCTCTGTATGGTTCGTATACCGATCTGGTCCGGTGGGATCAAGACCTCACTATACCAGTCGGTCGGTCTGCCGATACCCCGGTTGAGAAAGGTTTTCGTTCGAGGAAGCTATGGTTGACCAGGGGCGATCGGTGTGTCTCGACCTTCGTAAAGAGTGCTGGTCGACGTGATTTTGTCCGTGTTACCAATATCGGTGACAAGCCGCTGACACTGGACAATAACACTATTGTTGGTATGTGGTTAGCAGAAGGGAAGGTACCAAGGAAGGTGGGGTTCGTCTCGATTGGATCGAGGCGGTATGTCGAGTGGCAAAACCTGGCGTACCAATACCACCGATCTTATCAGCGATGATGGGTCGGTGGAAGAGGATACCTCACCTTTAGTGGAAAGACCAAGTTATGTCACCCCAAAAACGATGTTGGTCAGAAGAAAGGCGCCGCAGTCATCAGGAACGGTGGACCATCAAGTAGATGAGCCAAGGTTAGTCAACGTGGTGTCAGCACAAGACCAGGCGACAGCGGAGCAAGAAACGGAAGAAGGGGAACATGAAATTGCTAGGTCGGACCATGACGGTATTCCTAATCAGACCGATATCAGTGAAGGACAGCCCGTTGATCAAGACCAGGGGCGTTCAGCCGGTCCAGATGGTCTAGGTGATATCGCCCCAGAAGATGAACAAGTCTGTATACATGAAGGCGGGGAACAGTACATTCAGGAGCTGGAAAGCCAAATGGCAGTCCTCCCTGAAGTGCCTGCCGACTCTCCGAAGTTACAATGGATGATTTACAAGTGGGTGATCAAGAACTTAACAGTCCAGACCAGATCGAGCAGTTGAAGAATATCATATGGAAGAAAAGACATCTGCTGATCAGAAAGGGAAACGCCTTACCACCTGCAGCCCGTGGTGCGATTTGTGATATTGATGTTGGAGATGCCAAGCCGATTGCCCTGCGATGTCGACGCGTGGTGCCACAGTACCGTGAAAAGCTTTCTGATCTCATTAAAGGACTGTTTTTCACCAAGATTATTAGACCGTCACCTCGCCATGGGCCTCGCCGATCGTAATTGTTATCAAGAAGAACGGCGTTGAGATTAGACTGTGCATCGACTATCGGCTGGTAAATCGGTTGACTAAACTCATGGTTTACCCGATGCCGCTGATTAATGATCTGTTGGAAGACCTCGACACGACCTTGTGGTATTTGTAACGGGGTTACATTCGGATAACACTGAGTGTTGGTGTACATTGGTACACCACGGTTGAGGCCAGTATTGGCCGGGTTGAAAGGTTTCGAACCTTTGGTTATTTTAACCAATCAGGGCATGGGCCCTTGGTGTGGTGGTGTGTCAGCCATCCACGTGTCAGTATACAGGTGTGTACACTACATTTTAGCTAGGTACGAATTAGGAATATTCTACTTAGTGTTACATATAGTTTATATTAGTTTAAATAATTACATATTAAATATATTCAGTTTACTTTTCACTCTTTAGTACAGACGCACGACCACTACCGGTCGTGCGTGTAGTGAGTGCCGTAGCGTAAGGGGAGCCCTCCCCTTAGCTACACCCTTTGTAAGGGAGCCTTGCCGTTAAGGCACTAGTACAGGCTAGAGTAAACTAACCCGGGAATCTTGTCCCCGAGTAGGAGAGCTCTCTCCTACTAAGCCCTTAAATAAGGGCGTATCGGCTAAGTAGCGGCGAACGCCGCTTTAAGGAAAGCATTCCTCTGTGCGCTAGCCGCACCGTGCGTATACGCACTGGCTACATCTGGTAGCACTTGTAGTCAATCCAACACCTGTGTTGGTAGACTAGGCATCCTCTGCAAAGGATGAATAAGGACGATTGGGATAGTTTGACCCTCGTCCAACAGGAAGCCTTTAAAAGGCTGTTACCCTTAACGGGGGAAGAAGGTATGAAGCTCCTAGTGGAGCAGGGCCTTGAGGCCGTAAAGGCAAGAGTGAATGCCCTCATCGCTCATGAGGCGAGTTGTGGTGGAGGTCATTCCACGGGGGTGCGCCCTCCATTATCGTTTAAGATAAAGGAGTTCACCGGAGAGAAGGGTGACAACCTTTATGTTTGGTTGCGAGAGGTCTAAACGGCCTTCGCCACAGCGAACAGGAACGCTGATCACTTGCAAGTGGGACTTGCATTGACCCATCTTACGGGCAAATCCCGTACATGGGCGTTTACACGCTCGGAATCAGTCAAGGACGTGTTTTCAACATGGAAGGTCCTTAAGCAGAAGCTTATGGACATGTACGCAACGCCTGATCTGGTTTTTCAGAATCAACTGACGTTCCTGAGGTGCCGTCAAGGCACTAAGGACCTGGAGGTTTATATCCAGGAGCTTAAGACCCTGTTGACAGGGATGTACGCGAAAGCGTATTCGGACGATGTGTCCATCCCCGTCTTCATGGGAGGCCTGAGAGAAGGGCCAGCACGTTTGGGGCTATTCCGATGCCGACCCCAATCCCTGGGGGAGGCGTTCAAGATGGCGTTCAACGCCGAGAGGAACTTCCGTTCCTCTAAGGTGGGTCCCGAACCCATGGACCTGAGTCAGGTCGAAGCGGAGGAGAAACCTCTCGCTAAGAGTCATTCGGACTCTTTTTCACAGAGCTTCGAGACAGAGCTCTTAGCTATGTTGCAGCGGCGTGGGCCGCTGAGATGCTTCCTGTGTGGGAGCATGGAACATCTGAAGAATAGATGTCCGAAAAATCCCCAGCGAGACACTCGCTACAAAGGACCAAGGATGGGGAAAAAGACCTTGTCCAAGACGTCGGGAAACGACGGCTCCCAGTAGGTGCGGGGCGCCCTACTGGGGAACCCCTCAGTGCTGCTAAGCCCCAGGGTAGGGGACGACAGCACAAATCCCCGAGGGAAGCGGTGCTTTCTAGCACCGAGTTGGTGTACCAGCCAGGTTTTCTGGTAGTCCTTGCGGACGTGAAAGGCTTTGATAAGCCTTGGAGAGTCTTGATAGACTCTGGAGCGTCTGACAATTATGTCAGACGGGCTTCTGTGGAGAAGAGTCGGCTGTATGCCGAGGCCCTAGAGGCACGTTCTCGTGACGTTGTCACGGTCCGTCTTGCGACGGGTGTACATGTTTCTGTACCCAAGGTCTCGATTGACCTTAAGCTGAAGTTTGCAGACTTCGACAGCTTAGAACGTTGTCTAGTCCTGGATTTGGACTCGAGGAATGACCTCATTCTGGGCATGAAGTGGCTGGAACGCCACTAGCCATGGATAGACTGGAAGTATAAGTCCATTGGATCAACGCACCCGCGGTCGGGTGAAGCATTGGCGAGTCATGAACCCACCTTTTCTCGATCGCAAAAGCTATTATAGCGTGAGATGCCAGGGATTGGGATGCATGAAACGATCATTCCCAATGGCGTTAAGGAAGAGTTCCTTAACGAGGGGGATTCGGCGGTTAATCCCCGCGCCGATGTAGGCGACACTGGTGAGTCGCCAGTGATAGAGGTGGAATCCTCTGAGGGTAAGCGCGAGGCGCTTAGAGAAGAAACCCGAAGTTCGTCTCTTCTACAGGTCGGAATTGATTCCGACCACGCCGTGTCCGGCGAACAAGTTGCGACTCCAGTGGTAGGGGTAGAGACCCCTTTTGGATTATCGGAGGCATTATTTTATTTATTTTTATAATTCTTTACACTTCATGGGAAGGAGGAGATGACCTGTTGTTCCTAAATCATCAATTCCACAAATTTCATTTGCAAAACGAACACAACGTGTACAGTGAATGCATCTAGTCATAATAGTTTTAATAAAAGGACCACAATATTTATCTTCTACACTACAATTTTTTTTTATACTTTTTCAATTATAGCTTTAACTTCTGCTATATTTGTAATATATTCTACAAATACAATTTATTCTACATTTTTTTTTAAAATACCTATAATTAAAGAACCGAAAACATTACCAATACCAATACCGGCACCAATTAACCCTAATGTAGTGAAATTTTACCTATTTTTTTCCCTTTTATATGTACAAATATATTTACTAATTCCTCTTTAATTCTATTAATTGGATAACTAAATAAAAAATAAACAATATTTTTTTAAAAATAAAATATTTTTAAATATTTATACTTACTATATATGCTATATATTTATATAAAAATTTTACCTATTTTTGAATATTCTATATTTTCCTTAAAATTTATTACATGAAATTTTATGAAAATTATTTTTACTATCCTTTATTAAAGGATATGTTAATCGTTGATATTTTAAACTATCAAAAAATAAAAAAAAAACAGGATTTTATATTATTTCAACATCTTTAGGTATTTTAATGATTTTTTAAAAAAATACCAAACATATCCCATATTTCTCTTTCACACCAATTAGCAGTTTTATATATTGTTGTGATTGAATCTATTGGTTTATAGTGAACAAGTACTGTAAAGGAAAGGTGAAAAAGAACTTTTGAGTTTGAAATGATCCTGAAATTTAATGTTAACAATCAATTGGAACTTTTTTAAAAAGTAACAATGTACCTTTTGCATAATGGGCCAGCAAGACCTTTTTTTCGATTTTTTATACTGTGAATAATAGTCTAATTTTAATCTTATTTTTTATTTATATATTAATATAATAATATAATTAAAAATAATTTTGATATATAAAATGTTCACGTGATTTTTTATTTACATGAGGTGATTTTAACAAAGTGAAAATTTTCTTTTTTTTTCTTTTTTTTGTTAAGCGCGAGGCGATTCCAAGCGAAGAGACCCGAAGTTCGTCTCTTTCGCACGTCGGAAATGATTCCGATTACGCCGTTATAGGCGAGACCGGCGAGTCACCGGTGGTAGAGGTAGAGATCTCTGTGGATAGGCGCGTGGCGCTTCCAGTAGATGGGGCAATTGACTCCCCCCATCTGGGTCTCGGGATGAGTCCCGAGGGCAGTAGTCAGCAGTCCTATCGGATGCTGAATAGTGTGACAGGTGTTGTCACAGAAGGCGTAAGCCTGGAACAGTTGCCTGGGGTAGGCGAACTGTTGTCGTTGGAGGAGATGTCCTTCAACGAGTTTGAGACTGCTTTGAAAGCAGATGAAATCGACGAGGTCGTCGTGTTGCGTCCGGAAGAGGAGTTGAACTACTCATCCACGATGGACGAGTCAGTTTTGGTGAAAACCAAACAGGCATTAAATGCCCGAAGCGGCCTCAAGATCATTGCGGATCCTGAGGACCCTTACAATTCCTTATTAAAGGAATTCGGAGATGTCATTAGTGAAAACCCGCCGATGGGGTTACCACCGGATCGGGGAGTCCGACATGAAATTGATTTGGTTCCCGGAACCAAATACTGCGTCACTAAGCAGTGGCCTCTCCCCAAGGAACAATGCGACGTCATCGACGCATTCTTCAAGGGGAAAGAAGAGGCAGGGATGGTACGGGAGAGTAAGTCTCCCCACTCATCTCCCACTTTTTGTATTCGTAAACCGAACGGAAAATGGCGCATTGTGCATGCGTATAACAAAGAATTCAGCTACTGTACCCATGCAGACTCCGATTCCTCGGAAGGATGTCCTCCAGAACAATATGGCGGGGTGTACTGTGTACATTGCCTTAGATCTGGTGGACGGGTATTATCAGGTGCTCATGCGAGCGTCCGATATTCCGCTGACAGCGGTTAGCACGCCTAGTGGCATGCTGTGGGAGTGGCTTGTTATGCCACAAGGGCTTTCAAATGCACCAGCGACTTTCAATCGCTTGGTGACTCAACTCTTCCGCCCACATAGAAATAACGATCAGACGTACTTCGACGATATATTCGTCCATAGTCGTGCGGAAGGCGACTCGTCTGATGTTCAGACGCATCTGATACACCTTCGAGCAGTGCTGGAATGTATGCGAGAGCATAAGTTATATGCAAACGCATCCAAGTGTATCTTTGGTTGCTGAGGAAATTCCTTTCCTCGGATGCTTCATCGGTAAGGATGTAGTGCGGGCGGATCCCGCGAAGGTGAAAACCATTGTGGAGTGGCCTTCGCCTGTAAATCTTAGAGATTTACGGAAGTGGCTTGGATTAGCCAACTATCTCCACAAGTACAGCGAGAACTACGCTGAAATGGCGAAGCCATTGACCGACCTTCTTAAGAAGGATGTTGATTGGTGTTGGAAAACCGAACACCAAAACGCTTTTGAAGCGGTTAAGGGGAGCTTGTTAAAAGCTCCCGTTCTTGCTCTCCCAGATTCTGGGAAACCATTTAGTGTCGTCTGCGACGCCTATGATTTCGCAATCGGATGTGCTTTGTTACAAGCAGACGATGCGGGACAAGAACGCATGATTGCGTTTAAGTCGAGGCAGCTTAAAGCTGCAGAACGGAATTATCCCGTTCATGACAAGGATCTACTTGCAATGAAGTATGCTCTCGTCAAATTTAGGGTTCACCTACTCGTCTCAAAGCCGTTCGTGGTTTATAATGACCACGCGTCCTTACGGACAGCGACAAAGTAACCTCATCTCTCGCAACGGATGGCCCGTTGGCTCTCCTTCTTTGCGTAGTACAACTTTGAGATTAAGTTTAAACCTGGCAAGCAGAACGTGCTTGCAGATGCGATGTCGCGTCGTCCCGATTACGAGCTCGCTCACGCGACATTCTTCACCACGTCTGTAGTGGATCTCATACGCCAGGCGTATGAGAATGACCCACAATGTACGGAGCTTATCCGTGCGTTAGGTTAAAAGGGTCTTGGCTTGTCTGAGCCAACCCTGTCAGGTCGAGCTAGAGCTCGTTTACACCGTTACAGGTACTGTGACGGTCTGCTATTTTATAGCACGAGCACGGAGGACACTCCGCGGGTGGTAGTTCCTCATGATGAGGAACTGAAGTATAGAGTACTCTTTGAGGCACATGACGCCCCTACCGGGAGTCATTTAGGTAGGGATAAGACCTACAGCGCTTTAAGCGCTTGGTATTGGTGGCCCAACATGTATAAGTGGCTCGGTGCGTATATACGCACCTGTGAGACGTGTCAGAGGGTTAAACCCTCTGCAAGTTCAGCTGCACCTTTGGCGAGATTATCGGTTCCGACGGAGTGTTGGAAATCCATTAGCATGGATTTTATCTTCGGTTTTCCGAAGGATAAGGCCGGGAACACCGGCATTTTGGTCTTTGTAGACCGTTTGAGCAAGATGGCTCACCTGGCGGCGGTGCCAGAGTCCATAGATGGACAAGGAACAGCAAAAGTGTTCCTAGACCGTGTCTTTCGACAGCATGGTCTACCCGATTCCGTTGTGTCGGATCGGGATCCCCGTTTTACGGGACAATTCTGGGGAGCGTTGTTTAAGGTGCTAGGCACTAAGCTCCTCATGTCCACTGCGGATCATCCGTAGACGGACGGTCAGACGGAACGCGTTAATCGCGTTGTGGAGGATATTCTCCGGAGTTTATGTCCGGATTCTCCAAAGAGTTGGAGTGAGATGCTTCCGATGGTTGAATTTGCTATCAACAATTCGGTACATGCATCTACGGGGTTTACCCCGTTTTACGTAAACGGATTGGTAAATCCGAGGTTTCGTTGACGCCACGTGTGCGTGGCCCAGGGCTTGAGGGGGGAGGATTACCCGATGTCAGCCCTGTATCTGTGCGAAAGCACATCGATAAGGTTTTATCGACGCGCCTTAGTGTCTTACGACACGTCTGCGATGCCATGGCGGAAAGCCAAGACAAGCAGAAGGAGCAAGCTGACCGAAAGGGGCGGCGTAATAAAAAGGTATACAAAGTAGGAGAAAGTGTTTTATTAAACGCTAAAAATCTTCCTACACATGCAGTTTCAAATGTGTTGCGAAATAAACTGCGCCCCAGGTTTGTGGGGCCCTTTAAGGTGTTATCCCGAAAGGGCTTGTCGTACACCTTAGACATCCCGAAGGCGATGCGTACGCATCCAACCTTTTATGTATGTATGCTTAAGCCATACGAGAACCCGGAGGCGGGTCCCCTCTCGGAGGAGGGTGAGAAACCGGATAGCCGAAAGGCGAAACAGGTCGGAACATCTCCGACAGGGTTGATATACGACCCTGAAGCTCCGCAACGAGAGTCTCGAGAGAGTCAAGCTGCTCCTCGAGGCGTTCAATCGCACTCCCCTCGTTGCGGAGTTCCTCCTGAGCATCTTGGATGCGAAGGCTGTGCCGATCACAGCGCTCGTGGAAGTCACGCCGCAATAGCGCGACCCCCTCCTCCAGTGCTCGATACGGAGGGTACTCCACATTATCATGTGGAACGCCTGATGGCACGACGCCATCACCGGGGTGAGACCCAGTACCTGGTGAAGTGGAAAGGGTATCCACATTCCCAGAACTCGTGAAGTACGAGACTCCCCTGCGGCAGGATTGCCGTGACGTCGTTGACGCTTTCGAGCGGGAGAATCCCACCGAGATTCAACGACCAAAGGGGCTGAAGAAGCCCCTTCACTCCCAGTAGCTGGGAGTTCGCCGGAGGCAGATGCTGTGCTTGCATTGCTCTCCGGCACCACATCGAGATCAGAGCCCGTATAATAGGAGGCAGGTAATTGCACTTGCGCTTTGGCCTGAGCATAGGCCAAGAGTAGCGCTCTCTCTACCCGAAAGTCGTGTTCGGAAAAGCTGTTGTACAGCGTATCGAAACTGGGGAGGTGTTTCTCCCTTTCCGCCCAGGCGCGGAACGCCTGTTCTGCGTCTTCGACGCTTTAGTCCCTTAGGAGAACAAGAAGAATCTCGCGGAGAACATCCACAAGGGCACCGCGTGCCTGTTTCCCGAGGCGTGTCCGGTAGGACTTAACGGAATAATGTTTGGGCGTTAGTAGTCGGGCCCGGAGTTGGTTCCGATGCGAAAGTTCACGCGGCAGTAGAGCCGCTGGTCCAGGGGTATAAGAGGCCAAGCCCCTCTTGACCGTGTTCTTAGCCCTCTTTTGAGGGTCGCGAGGTCCCTTACGTGCCCGTCCGGCACGTCGGGCCTCTTGAACCAAGGACGGTTCATTGGTGGTGGTTGCCTGTGGCAACCTGGAGGTATCACCCCTAGCGGGTAATGGTGGCGCACGAGTTAGTGCGTTTTCCCCACGTGTGGGGAATGGGTTGGATGACTGATAGCGCCGTTCGGCGCTATCAACATGGCCGGCCGTTGGGGGGAGCTCCCCAAGGGCGTCCACTTCCGAGCCGTCGGAATAGTTTGCGTCCATAGCACCGCTGAGGGTATACAATGGACAGCCAGAGGTATGGCGTTGGACTTCTCCAACAAAATTTTGTTTATTGCATAAGCAATAGTCTTGATGGGGGAGGATGTAACGGGGTTATATTCGGGTAACACTGAGTGTTGGTGTACATGAGTACACCACGGTTGAGGCCAGTATTGGCCGGGTTGAAAGGTTTCGAACCTTTGGTTATTTTAACCAATCAGGGCAGGGGCCCTTGGTGTGGTGGTATGTCAGCCATCCACGTGTCAGTACACAGGTGTGTACACTACATTTTAGCTAGGGATGAATTAGGAATATTCTACTTAGTGTTACATATAGTTTATATTAGTTTAAATAATTACATATTAAATATATTCAGTTTACTTTTCACTCTTTAGTACAGACGCACGACCTCGACCGGTCGTGCGTGTAGTGAGTGCCGTTGCATAAGGGGAGCCCTCCCCTTAGCTACAACCTTTGTAAGGGAGCCTTGCCGTTAAGGCACTAGTACAGGCTAGAGTAAACTAACCCGGGAATCTTGGCCCCGAGTAGGAGAGCTCTCTCCTACTAAGCCCTTAATAAGGGCGTATCGGCTAAGTAGCGGCGAACGCCGCTTTAAGGAAAGTCTTCCTCTGTGCGCTAGCTGCACCGTGCGTGTACGCACCGGCTACAGTATTGTTCGTTAGATATGGCAAGTGGATTTTGGGTGGTCTCGATGACTGATCGAGCCCGTGAGATTTCCGCATTTGTGACACTTGCTGCAGGTGCCCTACGTTCCTCATCGCCCCATCTCGATTCGCCGACCAGATCGGCCCGATCTGACAGCCTTCTCAGCTTTCCACTCAGCACTCCCGGGTCCGATACACCGAGGCCGATCGGCTCCGGAAAACGGTCCGTGAGCTACAGTCCCAGTTAGACATCAAGAATTCTTCACTCCTGCAACTGCGGAAGGAGGTGGATACGTTGATCCCCATGTCCACGAAGTTGCAGGAGGTGACTGCTGAAAACGCACATCTCCGGGCCCAGATCGCCCAACAAGCAACGCGAGGTAGGTCTATCGGTCTGTTTCCATCTTGGGTCTGGTATGACCTTCCTTTGCATGTAGATCAATTGCCCGCCGATATCGCCAAAACATTCGACGCCTTATTCACGGCTGATCGGAAGTCTCATGATCATTGCGATCAGCTCCTACCGATCTTGGACGGGCTGATCGGCGCACGACATGATCTATCCCGCTTGGAGGCCTACCGATCGCACCTCCTGGAACAGCTTGCGGTGTTCGACCGACAGATGTTGGAGGACCAGTCCGATCGGACCTTACTCCGCACACAAAGTGGTGATCTGGAGAGGCAGATCAGCGAGTTACAGGTCGTGGTCCGGGAGCATATCGGGAAGGTCGAGTCCTTCCAGGCCCTATCGGACGCCTGGACCCAGGAATCAAATCGTCGCTGGGCAGCCGTAAATCGATGCTACAAGCAGTTGACTGACTTGTTGCACCGGCGTCCGGCTTCCCGCTCTAATGCTGACCGGTCTTCATCCGCCGTTCTGGTCGGTATGCATCAAGACCGGACCCGACGCCACTCATTGGCCAAAAGTGACCCGCCCGAAATTTTAAAAAGCTTCCCAGTCCAAAAAACGTAAGGACGCGCCGAAGAGCTCAAGGGCGCGGGGCATAGCGCGCGACTCCGAACTCGAGTAGAATCGAGCGGTGCCCCAGAAGAAATCCAAGACGCCGGCGCATCTCCCAAGCCCCAAATCGGTCGCAGATGACGCGTCTATCGCCACCAAATCTCGTGCTCCCTCGCGCTCCCGTGCCGCGCACACCAAGTGCATAGAGGTCTCCTCCGGAGAGGAATCGGGGGGGGGGGGATCGAGCGATTCCGAATTCTTGATGACTGCGTTATCCAAGCCCCGGTCAGATCGACGCCGAGGTTCCGCTCCTGCGAAGCCCACATCGGGGGCTAATAAGCCGATCAGCTCCCAGGGTGATGGTGCTGCACCGACGTGCGGGTCGACCGTATTGGTACCTTCGTTCCAGTCCGGCACATCTGGGCTGCGCAAGCACGCCCGATTGAAAGGGGGTTGTTGGCCGGAGATCGACCTCTCCCATCGCTGACTTCGGATGCCACTTCGCCATGGTCATCGTGGCAGATCGGCAGCTTGTACCAGTCTGCCCTGACCAAGCAGATATTAGCCCGATCTATATCGCGCCCGGACTACTGGCTTTTTCCTCCAGCTACCAAGACTCCTGACGCTTCTGCATGGCGGGCGGACCTGGTCACAGCACCACAAATCGCCCGTCTGTACGAAGATGAGCCATGGAAGGTATTCGTCCGCCCCAAGCTGGGGTCCATGTTTGCGTCGACTGCGTGGATCGACTCGTTCCTAGGTCGAGTGAAGTCTTTCAACGAAACTTAAAGCCAAGTGATCTGGGAGTCTACGCACTATCTAGTACTTCCTGGTCGAGTGCAACATGATCAAGGCCTGGTATTGTTCCAGAGAAACCGAAAGAGGCGCCGGAGTCGGACAGGCGAGGCCTGGCAGACCCTTTGCCAATTTGTTCTGGGAGGGATGCTGGACCGCGAATGCGACCTCGATGTCTTCTTGTATCCTGTGGTTCTCCATATGTCCAAGCGTCGAGTTGCGAAAGCCGTAGTGCTAGCTGACGACGTCGCCTGGTATCCCGGTCTTCATTGTGACGAGCCGGTCACCGACATCAAGGACGCTTTGGCCCAGATCGATCGGAAGGAGCCCTGGCGCAATAAGTACCAGAACAAGATCGAAGACCATCCGGCGCTGACTATCGGCCGTCTTTGGGGAGATAATGATCCTTTATGCAGCAGTTAGCTGACCAGATAATTCGTAATACATGTCATCATTCTTTTCACATTCCTGATCATCCAATCACTTGACCAAATTCCATCACTTTCTCCGAACTTGTACCAACACGTTATCATGTACAGTTTCCATCCAGATTGCGAAAATCATCACCACGTTCGTCATTCCAATACTCCAGTTCGTCACGGTTCATCACAGTTCATCACAAATTCACAAAATTATGACCTCACACATATTCACACCGACCGATATACTGATCGGCGCTACTGTGTGTCTTGATCTTCGTGGGTCTGCATCACTGCGAAGCGATTCCGACTGACTCGTTATCGCTCGAACTCTTGTAGCAGTGCTCCACAATTTAGGTCGAGTTCGCCGATCTTTCTTCATCATGATCCTTCCAGCGGACCAGATATTCTCGGTGGGTGTGGCCGAAACGGGTCTTCTTGACCGATCGGACATCCAGCACCTTTCCACCTCGAATTAGTCTTCTTCCAATGGCCTTTCCCAACTGTCCTCCGGCAGCAGAGCCTCATCGAAATCTAATCTCTATGCTTCGTCCACCAGACATGGAATTTTAGGCCGATCGGGGAATTCTGTGACCAGCTTCAGCTTGGACACGTGCACGATCGGAAAAACTTTGTAATCCGTGCCGATCGTGATCAGACGGGAAGCACGCTCACCGATCAGCTCTGCTACACTGAAAAGACCGTGCCACATGTTAGCTAACTTCTTCGCATAGCCTTCCTTGACCCGATCGAGGTATAACCATACCCTCTCCCCTGGTTCAATACAATGAGGTCGGATCTGATCGTTATTCCGGTCTGCTCGATCTTGTGTGGCCTGACGCAACTTTTCGTTGAAGACTTCTTTCGCATATTGATAGTGCTTCTGGACCTGCATACGGCAACGAAGGGCATCGCGGTCGCGGGTCCGAGTGCAGCCGATCGGTATCGCCACTTCAAGTGTCGATCGAGGGTCCCATCCTAATGCCAGATAAAAAGGCGTTTCTCCTCGGACCCTATCGGTTGAAGAGTTGAGTGCGAATACCAGTCTCTCTGCATACTCGTCCCAGTAACGTTGGTCCGTATCGGCCACATACATCTTGATCGCCCTTGTGATTGTATGCACCATGCGTTCAGCCGATCAGTTCGCTTGCGGGAGATATACCATCGTCGCGGTCTGCTTCTGGCCTAGCATTTTATTGAATGATCGGAACACCTCGGCCATAAAACCGGGCTCCCGATCGTGTGGTGAAGTGTACCACAAATTTGGTCACTTTTGGTCAAGGCAGTTGGTCGAATTTCGGATTGGTCTAAACAAGGGGGGCTTTTTAGCCTATCAGATTCAAGGAGTGTCAAGAACGCAAGTTTTGGTGAGTCACCTGACATTGGGTATTTTACATAATTTTGTGTGGGTACATTAGGGACCATAGGGAGGTAGTATTATTGGTTAGTTGTGGTTTTTCCAAGTAAGAGTCTTTTGGTTACGGATTTTCCAAGTAAAGGTTTTTGGTCTAGGAATAAGTGGCAAAAACCTCTTCTGGTCTTGGTCTATACCGCAGCAAGGGGTCGCCGTTCTTCTTTTTACGTACATTAGTCGCCTCCGCCCGCCGCGGAGTGTTTGGGGGCAGAGGGTTGAATTATCCCCTCTCGCCTATTATACCCGGTCTGGACGCTCCGCACGCGCACTTTGGCCACCGGAATTACCTCGACGGGAGTACGATTTGGCGATCTCGACACTTTGACTCAAGTACGTTTGGAACGTGCTATTCACTGGATTGGTCTTTACGTGGAGATATCGTTTGTGGAGTTTCACGGGCATATTGGGTCTTTACGTGGACATATTGGCTTATTGTAACATTGGTTGGAGCTTAGACCGGTTTTGGTCTTCTCTCATATTGGTCAGGGGCTAGACCGGTTGATTGGTCTACCCTCTATTATTTCGTATTGGTCAGGTCTAGATCGTTTGGACGATCGACCTATTGGAACTTATCTTTTGGAAGTGTTTCTAGTATGTACGTACCTGGGGTGAAGAGTTCCGCCCTAGGTACACCTAGCCAGCACGGTCTCCGATATTCAAGACAGAATCAGATCAATCTGCGATCCCGATCCACCGAGTCTGTAACTAGCCCATTCCATCGGGTACACAAGTTGAGATGAACTTAAGTGAATCGGACCAAGTGTCTCTGGATGATGATGACCGGTCGTCTGCCAGCAGCGGACGATCGGACCAGATTTCGAGTGGAGGTCCGCGGGGTACCCCTCCCGTAAGTTGGAAAGCTGGGCACGATGGTGGTGGTCAGGTTGTCGATACAAATGTATTCGATTTCGAACTTGACTCCACCACATTTCCGACTCCTCTGTCGCCTGTTCTTGTGAAACCACCATGTTGACGAACCTTCGCTCATCTGATTGATGGTACACCGTGTACGGCGACTGCGGTGCCTTTCTTCGAACCAAAATCTTCTTCGGGGTTACATAGCTGGGTCGTTCCACCACAGGTGAGGTATTTTCTTCCACCAATCCATCATCGCTGACCAGATCGGTGGTCGCTTGGTATGCCAAGTTCTGCCACTCGACATACCGTCTCGATCCGATCGAGACGAACCCCGCCTTTCTTGGCACCTTCCCTTACTCTAGCCACATGCCAACAATAGTATTGTTGTCGGGCGTAAGCGGTTTGTCACCGATATTAGTGGGTCGAACGTAATCAAACAGGCGGCGCTCTTCACACAGGTCGGCACCCACCGGTCTCCCCTGGTCACCCATAACTTCCTTGATCTAAAACCTTTATCGACCGGGCTATCATCGGATTGGCCGACTGGAATGGTGACATCTTGATCCCACCTGACCAGATAGGTATGGGATCCGTATAGGGGCCGCCGACCAGATAACTGGATCTGGACCTCATCGGGGAGTGTGAGCACTCCATGAGACAAATCCAGGCGAATACCCGCAGGCACCATAAAATCCATGCCCAACAGGGCACCCTGACCGTCCAGCTTGCCAACCCAAGCGCTGAAGAAGTAGACCAACGAACCCGATAGGGTGCCTTCACGCGCGTCCTTCCTTCTGTCATGTAAGAGTTTTCACCGATTCCGACGCATTCTTGTCTCTGGGTGTCGTCTATACGACATCCGACCTTACGAGCAAAGGCGGAGTCGATAATCGAGACTTCGGCCCCAGAGTCGAACAACATCGTTGCCTTCTGGTAGTTTATCTTACCACAGGCTTTCGCCTGCTTGAACCATTTGTCGGGCTCATGATACTTCCAGTATCCGCGAGACTCCCGAGGCAGCAGATCCAACTGCATGACCACCTTCGATCGGAAATATTCATCGGTCGTGATATTGTAAGCAGGATGATCACGATCGACGCAATTGAGAACAGAACATGTATTGTCGGTTTTATTCTCCTTGCCGACATATGCATAGATGCCAAACGTATATCGCTCGGCTCGATCCAGATTCCAACCTGGCGAGCGTTCTAGTTTAACATCTTCTCCACGTCCGGTGGAAGCATCCCCGCGTGCTTATTCGGCACATACCATTTGCGCATCAGATTGAAAAACTCTTCAATCTTGCACTGAACGGCCTCGTGGATCTCTCCACATGACTTGCACACGAAGAGGCAGTAATCGGTCGGGTGACCGCGTCTTTCGCACTTCTTGCATGTTAACTTCTTCCAGCAGTCCCCACTGTCATGCTTGCTCGAACCGCAGTGAGAACACTTCTTGCGAGGTCGGTCCGGGTCGGACTTGTTCTCGCTCCTGCCCTTCCGATCTGCTTGGTTAGGCGCCGATCTGGTTCTTGGGACAGGTTCCGTGATGAAAACGTGGCGACACTGGTCCTCATCCGACTCCCGACTGGACAGGCCGCTAATTTCCTCTTCCGACCCGGTGCTGTCTTCAGTCACAATCGCCTTGACAGCACGGGCCGATCTGGTTAAGGCCCTCTTCACCGGATCGGTCTGGGTCTTCGATCTGTAGCGACCCGATCCAACGGCGACCTTCACCCTCATGCTGCGCGAGTGTTGCAGCGTCCGCAACGTCTGCTCCACTTCCATCACATCCTTTAGGCTCAGCAGAGTGAGCTGATCTGCCAGCTCTTGGTCATCAAGGGTACTAATATGGTGACCCACGTGCTCCATTGCGGCACCGGTCGGCGGGTTGCCTTCCTTGATCACTATCCCGGCGCGACGGTGCAAGTACTCGATCGGCGTCTCGTCGCCCAGCTTCTGCATATGGTGATACTTGCGGGCGGTAGAAAATCCGGAGTTGCACTACTGCCGCTCAAATTCCGAACATAGCAGATGCCAGTCAGACCGGACATCCCTACCCAACCGTTGGATCCAGTTCGCAGCCGGTCCTTTCAGAAGATCCCTGAAGATCAGACACCGTTCATTTTTTGGTGTCTTATCCCGTAACAAAGCATACCTGTCCCGACCAAACCACGATCTGGCTTGCTCCTCGTCGAAGTCCTTGCCATTAAAGTCTTTGAGGTCCGTATTCGCAGCCATAGGAATACGGGGAGTCGCGGCAGATCCAAGATCAAATGCGGTCGTAGAGGCTAGGTTAGCCTTACACGTTCTTCCCTCCCCTGCACCGTCTGACCCATAGTGGTCACCCGGATCGCCGACTGACTCCATGTCGTAATCTCTATTATTGCTCGATCGGCGCGTTCGGGTTGGTTGCGGCTTGCGTTTTCCTTTTCCGGCAGGTTTACCACCTCGGATAGCCTTATTCGCTGATGCCACTGACTCCATATCCACATCCCGGCAAATATTGACGTTTTGCCGGGTATATCGGTCCTGGGCATGTGGGAGCGGAGGCGATCGGCATCGATATCCCAAGAAACGCTCCATCATTGCTTCAAACATGGCTTGGACGTTGGCTTGGGTCATGGGAAACGTGTTGGTGTCCTCCTTTGGAGGTACTGCAGCCTGTGGGGGATCCTGGGCCCCGACTGGCATGCAGCCCCTTGTCGCCACACGTCCTTTTAATGCTCCCATGGGGTCTGGTCCGACCCTATGGTCATCCGCTCGACACTGACCTCCAACACCGATGAATTGTTAGAGGCAGGTGGAGACTGATACAACGACTTATCGTCGGATCACACATCGTCGTATACTGTCGTGGTCTCTGCGACCTTCAATGCCGCGGTGGGAGTTGGGCGGCGGACCGCCCCAACCAACGGCACCAAATGGTCGTGGAAGGTCGACATCGACATCTCCAACCTCCAGGTATCCAGATTGAAGAGTTTCTGCACGTTGGCGAGATTTCGCACCTTCATGCCGACCTCGGCCAACATCGCCAGCAGGTTCTTCACTAATAGCAACGGTCGATCGCTATGGATCGGCTCAGTGGTGGGTACGAGAAGGCGATCGGGGATCTGGGCGTCTATAATCCGCATGACCTGGTCTTCGCGAATAAATCGCTTCAACTAGTGTATGTAGTACATCCTGGTCAGGTCTTCTTCTTTGACGACCCCATCTCCGACCTGCGACTTCTCTTCCAAGTCGTCTTCCTCGGACGGCATTCTGATCCTCTGCTTGGGAACCTTGGAGGGGGGGGGGGGGGTGCTGGATCGTTCCGATCAGCTTCCATGTAGTTTTCGCTTTTTATTTTTTTCGTCAAAATATTCATTCAAATGCATAGGATCAGGACAAAAGTCCTAATCCTTTCCGGAACTATGGCAAGACCTGCTATAGTCCCGATAGACTCCGGTGGGAGCCTTATGGGGAGGAAAAAACTTATTAATCCCGATCTGGTCCTCCACCCGGCCAGATCGGACATCGCCATCCTTATCGACAACGAGAACATAAGGCGATAGCCGTTACTTATGTTCTCTCCAGAACGATTCCACATTCAATTCATTGTAATCAATTCTTTGCTGAATATCGCTGCGGTGATATCCACGATCTCCAAGTGATCCGGGCACGCGCACCATTGTGGTGGAGTCAAGTTCAAAATCTAACACCGTAGTGTCGAGAACCTGACCACCATCGTGCCCGGCCTTCCAACATACGGGGGGAGGTACCCCGCGAACCTTCGCCTTCGATCCGATCGGATCGTCCGCTGCTGGCAGACGACCGATCATCAACACAGGACGCCTGGTCCGATTTGTTCTGCATCTCACCTTGTGTACCCGATGGATTGGGCTGGTAACACACTCGGTGGATCGGCGCTAGGAATTGACTTGTGGTCTAAATGTGGTAGACCGTGCTGGGTAATGTACCCTGGGCGGAACTATTCACCCTGGGTACGGGTAGACCAGTTATACTTGAAATGAGTATACTCCAGAGGGCAGATCCCTGATCCGATCGTAAAGCCCGACCAATATGGGAGATAAACTCCAGTAATCCAATAGGGTCCAATAGTCCAATAGGGAGATCCAAATGAGAACGTGACACACTCCACGAACGATATCTCCACGAAATAATCCAAAAGACGTAATAGCACGTTCCAAACGTGCGCAACTTAAACTTGAGAGGTAGAACAAAGTGCACTCCCGTCGAGGGACTTCCGGCGAGCCAAATGCGTATATGACGCGTCCCGGCCGGGTATAATGAGCTGGAGGAAATTACTCGACCCTCCGATCCCAAAACACTCTGCGGCGTGCAGAGGCGACTGACGTGCAAGGTGAAACGACCCCGGTTGAGTTAGAGATCCAATGCTTTCTTAGACGAAGCTAAAGCCAAAACCTTTACGAAGCAAAACCCAAACTTGGCAAAACCCAAACTTGGCAAAACCCAAACTTGGCAAAACCCAAACTAAAAACTACCTACCCCCTATAGTCCCGAATATGTACCAAACATAAAAATATATAGTACACGCAATCTCATGTGACTTACCCAAATCCGTGTTCTTGACACTCCTTGCACATGACCGGCTTAAAAGCCTCCTGTATTTCCACCAATCCGATCGCCGATAAGCAGATCGGTCTGCTGCTGACCGGAAACGACCAAAAGTCTTGGGTCCGCTTCACCACAAGTCCGGCTGCTATTAGCGCCCCCTTGCGACGCTAGGTGGATTTTAGTGAAAAAGATCGATCAGTGTGGTGAAGTGAAAGTGAAAATATCTGACCAGTTTGTACCAGTGCACCAGTTTCAAGGCAGATCGAATAATATAGTGTTCGTATTACATCGGGTTGCGTAAGTCGCCAGTGGCTCCGATCTGAGTCATTGGGAGCAGAAGGTTAACAGGGTCCCCTCACGCTTATTAATACCGGCCAGGACAGAGCTCCACCGGAAGCCCCACGACAGGGAGCACTCGTTACGTTCACTCACCACTCAAGATCGGCCCCGCTCAAGGGAGGCGTTTTTTTTTGGCTGGGTTACTCATAGCGATCTGCTGCGATCAAGTTCCAGGAATTGGCTGGATTACTCATATTGATCTCCGGTCAATTGCCAGAAACTTTTATTGGCAGTGTTGAAAGTTGACACGAGTTGGGGGCACGTGTAACTTTCCGTAATTTCAGTTCATTCCGTTAGAGCCTGACTGCCGTTGGGATGGAAATTTCTTATAAATAAGCGCGCCCTACCCGATCAGGTTAGGTGCGCACGAGGGTAGGATGTAATGTGACTTAAAAGGTAAAATATATACTGAATATAAAATAGTACCTAAGAACCTAACCTAATACTTAATAGTCGATAAAATCCTAAAGTACCAAAAAATGCATAAATGCTGATGTGGCCACAATGGTCGCGTACTACTTGGGATTTGTATGCAGTCTAACACCAGGCTGCACACACGCGTAGCATAGCAAATTCCAACACTCCTTCCGCGATCATCGTGCCACTCCTTGTGCAAACCATCATTAGCCCAGTCCAAACTTGCTGCGTAAGCGGGAGACACGCGCTGCACATAGTGGCTTTATCAGCAGATCTGCGATCATGTCATCACTGGCCACGTGCAGCGGTCTCACCGCTTCGCGCTTGACGTAGTCCTTCAGGAACTTGAGCTTGACATTTACGTGTTTAGATGCTGCACCACTCGCTTCGTTCTCCAGCTGTCGAATTGCCGCTTGGTTGTCCATGCGTAACAGCATAGGCATTTCCACCTTGAGTCCAATCTCCTCCAGAAACTCCTTCAAGCCTAATATCTCCTTCCCACCAACCGCGGCCGCAACAAAATCCGCCTCCGCTGTTGATAACGCGACTGCACATTGTTTTATGCACTGCCAACCAACAATCATGCCGTTCAGGAAAACCACGCAACCGCTTACACTCTTCCTGTCTGCTTTATCACCCGCAAAATCCGCATCCGTGTATCCAACTAACTGCAAGCTGTCTTCATTTCTCTCCTTACAATCCGAACGCAACTTGAGCTCCTTCGAGCCTTTCAGGTATCGCAGTATCTTCTTAGCTAACTTGTAGTCCGCCTGTCTTGGTGCGTGCATGCGTCTCGTAACCCGATGTACTGCAAACGAAATGTCCGGTCTTGTACATCTTGATATCCATAGTAAACTTCCAGCTATTGATTGAAACAATCTCTGTGTCGGCACACCTTCCGCTCCTGTCTTAGGCAAGAAATTATCATCTTTACCACCATCGTTAATATCCACAATCGGTAACTGTACGGGGTTAGCATGCTCCATCTTGTACTTGATCAATAACTCGTCGATCATCTGCTCTTGATCCATGGTATATCCACTGTCTTGACTTCCACCAATACGTATACCGAGAAACTTTTCTACCGGTCCGAGATCCTTCAACTCCAATATCTGCATCATCTCGAAAAACTTATCAACCAGCTGCACCGTAGCTCCTGTCACCAGTAAGTGATCGACGTAAGCTCCAACAATCACAATGCCTTCAACATCTCTTCGTGAAAATATGCATGTGTCAGTCATGCATTGTTCAAACTTCAGGTCAATCAGCGTCTTACGTAGCAACTCATACCACATTCGTCCAGCTTGTTTTAATCCATAAAGGTTCCTCTTCAAACGTCAAGCCAAAAACTTAGTAGAATCCACTTCGAAACTTCGTATAACTTCATCCTTGATCACCATGCCTTGGGGTATCTTCAAAAAAATATCAATTATTCTCCGTATGTGCCTTCGGGTACGCGCTTGGAACATCTCCGTGCCGTGCCGGCACATTCCTAATTGAGCCATCGCCAGCACTACCTTGACGTTGCTTAGGTCCATCACGGTCGAGAATGTAAAAATAAAATCTCGTCCGTAAACTTGCTTGTCGCCACGCGCCACGAGTCTTGCCTTGTATCTCTCTATGGTTCCATCTGCCTTGGTCTTCTTCTTGTATACCCATTTCGTAGGTATAGCTCTCTTGTCTTGGCACTTCACGACTTCCCAAGTATCCATGTCCTGTAAAGCTTTCAATTCCGCTTCTTCATCCTCCTTCCACTTGCACGCATCATCTCGCTTATGCGCTTCATTATAATTGCTTGGGTCCTTCGGGTATCTTGGCTTGACCTCCACATCATCAGGTCCCATCACCGCGTATACAGTCAACGCGTGTTCTTGCACACTTGTGCTCTTTTCATCATCTTTTTTCGCTTCAGTGACGGCTCCTTCCGTCCCAGACTTCTTCTTCGACTTCTTACGATTTAGTGTGTCCTTGTACGCTTTAAACTTCGCCGTTTCTTGTGTCACACGCTTCGGCTTCACGCTATCCTTCCTTGGTATATTCGGTGCCTTTTCCACCGTATCATCAACGCGCTCTGGCACGCTCTCCTCTCAATCTTCCGCACCATCTTCTTCTTGTTTCCAGCATTCTTATCCGCTTCATCCAACGCGGGGTAATCACCTGCTAACGCTCGCGTTACTTGTTGACTTGCTCTTGTATCCAACGTCTCGGTCCGACTGATGTGTCTCGTAATCGTAACAAGATTTTCCTCCAAAATAGACCCAAGAACTTCCACAGTGAACAACAGATCTCCACGTAAACGAACTTCCATCTTGTCATCTCGGTGTACGAAATTGCATCCTTTCTGCATCATCTTGCCCAGCGAAATTAAATTCCTTGCTAGCTTCGGCGAGTAATATAACTCCCGTAACGCTATCACGGTATTCGGATCATCAACACTTCGTAGTCGCACCTTGCCAACCTTGGTCACCTGTATAAAGTTCCCATCCGATAACGTCATCTTCATTCCATCAGCAATTGTCTTCACATCTTCGAGTAGCGCTTCATCACCGACGAGATTACGGCTCTCCCCGCTGTCCAAGATCCATGCGTCGCCTTCGTACAAATCACTTGAATTCAACACATTTTGCCACTCTGCACTCGACTCTGTGGTCTCATATTCTTTCACTGAAACATCTTGAGTTCCACGGTAGGCTTGCTTCTTGTCAGGTCTCTTACGACAATCCCGGCGAAAATTTCCTCTGCTACCGCAACCATAACACGTGATCGCTTTCCTAGTATTGTACCGCTTCACACTCACTCTCGGTCCTTTTCGGCTTCTGATATGATCCATCTCGCCTTCCTGCTCCCACGCCACCAGCTCTTGTGAATGCATAATGTAGTCAGTCCTCGACGGGTTATAACGTGTCATCATTGCATACTTCAGGCTCGGCACTGCGTACTTGACGAGATTCTCCACTAACAGCTTTTGCTGGACTCGCTCTCTCGCGCCAACGCTGTCAGGTAAAGTAAGTGCTCGTTCCAAGAATGCCTTGGGTCCTTCTCGCTTGAAAATAGCTGCGCCGCCTGTTGGTGAGAGATCGTCACCTTGTACGCGGCCACATCTGCTCCATCACGAAGTGTAGTGTCTGAGAAATATGATACCAAATGCCAATATTTGAACGAAAGTATCTCGATGCCGCACCCTCCAGGTGCTCGCCAAGATTGTTCACCTTTAGTCTTTCCGTCCACGTAAAGCCAGACGAAAATTCCGCTATCTCCAGGGCTTCTACAAACAAATATGCCCAGTCCTTGAAACCAGGTCCTAAACCGGGGTAAATCTTGGCACCCGTAAACTTTTGCACCGTTAACTTCGGAATCTTGAAAGGGTGCGGCTGTATGCACTGATTTATTTAATTTGAAACCGCCTGCCCATACTCTAGTACAACACCAGGTACTCTAGGTTGCCTTCGCGGCGGTTCCGCGCGAGGCGCACCTCCTTTCTCGACGCCTTCATCCGATGAGAGGTCATCGATCGTAATTCTCTACCCAAACGGCGCGAAATCCCTAATACTTTCTTGGAAGGGTGAACGAACACCCCAAACCGGTGTTTTCCGATCCGTAGCCGGCAAAATACTTCGCCCTAGGCCTTCCTGCCTCTCTCCCTCCATCTTAGTCAAGCGATCGTTCATCTTTCCTACTTGCAACAGCAGCGCCTTCAGGGCGCTCTCCGGTTCTAACACGTCGTCCTCGTCCATGATGAACAGACGCTAAGATAAACAATCTACCTCGACAGCAGCGCAATCACCAGCGCAACCGTCGACTTCAGACAAAAATCACAATTTATCACGACAGCAGCGCAATCACCAGCGCAACAGTCGACTTCAGCCAAAAATCACAATTTATCACGACAGCAGCACAATAACCAGCGCAAACGTCGATTCCATTAAAACAAACGTAATTTAGTGCGACACCAGCGCAATCGTCAACGCAACAGACGATTCCAGTAAACTAATCACTCCAATGTACCAGGAGTCCGTCCAATGTGTAATCGTCAACACCAAATGGACCATCCGAGTAATGTCTTTAATTTATTATGCCAGTACGTGCCCCCGTGTCCCTTGGGTTCATAACCTGTTGGAAATTGACACGAGTTGGGGGCCCGTGTAACTTTCCGTAATGGCAGTTCATACCGTTAGCGCCTGACTGCCGTTGGGATGAAAATTTCTTATAAAGAAGCGCGACCTACCTGATCAGGTTAGGTGCGCACGAGGGAAGGATGTAATGTGACTTAAAAGGTAAAATATATACTGAATATAAAATAGTACCTAAGAACCTAACCTAAAACTTAATAATCGATAAAATCCTAAAGTACCAAAAAATACATAAATGCAAATGTGGCCACAATGGTAGCGTACTACTTGGGATTTGTATGCAGCCTAACACCAGGCTGCACACACGCGTAGCATAGCAAATTACAACAGGCTAGATTACTCATTGCTCTGCAATCAAGTGCCAGGATTACTATTGGCTGAATTACTCACTGCCTCCGGCGGTCAAGTGCCAGATTTAATCGCATTCGGAGTGAATATTTCTGCTTCGTTTGCCGATCGGCTATTTCGCATTATCTTTCGTTGGAATTTTAAATCAGTACCCCAGAAGTGGTACATCCATATCGATCTTCCCTAAAGTCTCAACTAAGCAACGGTCCACCGAGTGTGTAACAGGGTTAAATTTGGTTACGTTGGTGTACCTGAGCACACAACGGTTAAGGTCAAGTATTGACCAGTCCGAAAGGTTCGGACCTATTGGTTATTTTAACCAATCAGGGCAGGAGCCCTTGGTGAAGGCGTGGCAGCCTGCCACGTGTTGGTACACAGGTGGTGTACATTACATTTCGGCTAGGTACGAATTGGGTAAGTTCTACTTAGTATTACATATATTTTACATTAGTTTAAATTAATTTAGGCTAATTATATATTAAATATACATTCAGTTTACAAAATACACTAAGACTGCTAGGCGCACGACCTCGACCGGTCGCGCCCGCATTGAGTGTTGTAGTCAAAGGGAGTACCTGCCTTAACTACCCCCTTTCTAAAGGAAGCCTTGTATCAAGGCGTTAGTTAACTCTAACAGTAAACCAAGGGAATCTTGGCCCCATGTAAGAGAGATCTCTCTTACTAAGCCCTTATATAAGGGCTTAGTAAAAAAACCTTATATAAGTGTGGTGGAGTCAAGTTCGAAATCGAAAACATTAGCATCGATAACCTGACTACCACCATCGCACCCAGCCTTCCAACTTTCGGAGGGGGTACTCCGCGGACCACCACTCGAGATCTGGTCCGATCGTCCGCTGCAAGCAGACGATCGGACCAGATCTCGAGTGGTGGTCCGCGGAGTACCCCCTCTGTCGTAATCAGAACCCAATTGTTCCGATTGTTTAGTGTCCATCTCACCTTTTGTACCCGATGGAATGGGCTAGTTACACAGTCGGTGGATCGGGATCGCAGATTTGATCGAAGCGGTCTTGAATATAGAAGACCGATCTGGGTAGGTATCTCTGGGGCGGAACTCTTCACCCCAGACACAAACAGACCAAAAACACTTCCAAGAGATAACTTCCAATAGGTCGATCGTCCAAACGATCAAGACCTGACCAATACGAAATAATAGAGGGTAGACCGACCGTTCCGGTCTAGCCCCTGACCAATACGAAAATAGACCAAAACCGGTCTAGTTTCCAACCAACATTAAAACAAGCCAATATGTCCGCGTAAAGACGCAATATGCTCGTGAAACCCCACAAACGATATCTCCACGCCAAGACCAATCCAGTGAATAGCACGTTCCAAACGTACTTGAGTTGAGGTGTTGAGATCGCCAAATCGTACTCCCGTCGAGGGACTTCCGGTGAGCCAAAGTGCGCTTGCGGCGCGTCCAGACCGGGTATAATGGGCGAGAGGGGATAATTCAACCCTCTGACCCCAAACACTCCACGGCGGGCGGAGGCGACTAGTGTACGAAATGGGAAGAACGGCGACCCCTAGATGTGGTGTGAACCAAGACCAGAAGATTTTTCAGCCACTTATCCGAAAGCTAAAAGATTTCCTTACTTAAAGGTATAACCTCTGTCCTAAAAGGTAAAACCACAACTAAAATACTACCACCCTGTTGTCCCTAAATGTACCCCCACAAAAATATGTAAAATACCCAAAGTGGGGTGACTCACCAAAACTTGCGTTCTTGACACTTCTTGAGTCTGATAGGCTGAAAAGCCCCCCTTGTTTAAGCCAATCCGAAATTAGACCAAATGCCTTGACAAAACTTGACCAGAAGTGTGCCAAATTTGAGCACGCTTCTCCACAGCCGCCCCTGAGTCAGACCGTGTCGCACAACAACAACGGTCTGACCTCGTCCATCAAATTCAGTTGAACCTTGGTCATTCAGACTTTTCCGACATGGAGCAACCATCTTCTTCATCCGTTCCAGGTACTTGCACTGCTGGACTTGACCTTCTTGTATTTCCTTAACAACCGTTCTTGTAGGCACCTCGCATACCACGTCATCGCATGTCACTTCGCCCGTCCGGTCGGTCCGGTCTGGCAGCCCCCATCGTTCTACTGCACCTCAGACATCGGCAGGGCATCAGACCGGGACCGACGCGCTTTGCAAGACGCACTTGAAGAGATCGCACGTCTCTAGGAGCAGATTGCTCAACAGGCGACACAACGTAAGCATGCATGTCCGGTCTTCACATTGGACCTGTTCTAACCTTCGTTTGTCTTCAGCCCGTATACCTCCAGCCCGTATACCTCCTGGCATCAACAAGGCAATCAATGCCCTGCTTGCCGCCGATCGGTAGTTTCGGGAGCAGCTTGTGCTTGTCCAACAGCAGCAAGCAGAAGACCTGCTTGACCCGACCACGTTGAGCATTCAAAGCGACGACCTCGAGAGGCGTCTCACTGAGTTCCGAATTTCGATTCAAGACTAGACCGAGGAGGTCCAGTCTTGTGAACGCAAGTCGAACGATTGGCCGCAGGCAGCGAACGGTCGTCGGGCGGTATTTAAAGAATGTCATCAGCGCTTGGTTGACCTGTTGCGTCCTCGTCGGTATCCGGTTGCTGCCTCCAGCGTAGACCAGTCTGCGTCGGCCGCCTTGGTGGACCTACACCGGGACCAAGACCAAGGCCGTTCATTGGCCGAAATTCCCCAGCGCAAAATTCGTCAAAAGTCTAAGAAGCGCGCGGACGCGCCGAGTCCCTCTAGGGCGTGGGGCACAGCGCGCGACCCTGAACTCGAAGGGAAGCGTGTGGTACCTCGTAAGCGAGCCAAGATACAGGCGCCCCTCGTGAGCCCAAGCTTGGACGAGGATGACAAGAGTAACATCTCCAAAAATCAAGCGCCCTCGACCGCCGGTGCTGACCGTGCCAAGTATTCAGAGGTCTCGTCCTGGGATGACTCCGGCGAAGACTCCGGTGATTCGGAGTTTGCTGTCCCCATCCCAACCAAGTCGCGAACAAGTCCACATGAAAGTTTTGTTTAAGTTGCATCGACTTCGGAACAGACCAAGAAGACCGGTCCGCATGGTGGCGTTACACCACCTAATGCGTCGACAAAGTCAACACCTACGTTCTTGCCTGGGAAGTCCAAGCTCCACAAAGATGCTTTTTCGGTCAACGTGGCAATCGACAGTTCTTCCCTTCCGCCACGAACGCGTGAGGATACTTTGCCGTGGTCGCCAGGGCAGATCGGTTGTTTACGCCGGTCCACCCTGACCAAGCAGCTCCTGGCCCGGTCTTTCTCTCGTCCAGACCATTGGCTTTTCCCGCCGGCGAAGAAAGTTCCTGCCGCGTCGGAATGGCGGCCGGACTTGATCAAGTCGGCACAGATCTCCTGATTGTACGCTGACGAGCCGTGGAAGATTTTCGAGCATCCCAAGCTGGGGTTCATCTTCCACTCGATTCCGTGGGCCAATGCTTTCATGAGTAGGGTGAAATATTTTAACAAGACTCACGCTCAAGCCATCTGGGAGGCATCCCACTATCTGGTGCTTCCCCCGGAACGAGTTCGGCAAGACCTTTGCTTGGCGACCATCCAGAACAAGCGCAAGCGGCGTCGGATCAGAGCGGGTGAGGACTGGCAGTCCCTGTGCCAATATGTTTTGGACGGATGCTCGCCCACGAGTGCGACGTCGATGTGTTCTTATATCCAGTTGTACTTCATATGCCGCGGCGTCGCGTTGAGAGGACCCGGCTGCTGGCTGACGGTGGCACATGGTACCCCGGTCTTGGGTGCACTACACCGGTCTTGGACCTCAAGGATGCTTTGGTCCAACTATACCAACAAGAACCTTGGCGTAACCAGTACCAGGACCAAGTTGAAAAGCATCCGTCGTTGACCGTCGGCCGTCTATGGGGTAATGGCGAGTGAGGTCGTAAGTAGTAGACCAGATAACACTTAATATATATCATCGTTCTTTTTCACATGTTCGGTCATCAAATCACTTGAGCTAATTCCACCACTTTATCCCGAGTTGCACTAGACACGTTATCACCAACCGTTCCACTTACATCGCGAAAAAACAATCCACGTTCGTCACTCCACTATTCCAATTCGTCACATATTCACAACACACATTACACAAGACACAAGACCTTCCACCTCTTCACACCGGTCGGGAAGACCGATCCTACTGCATGTCTTGGTCTTGGTCTTCATGGGTCTGCATCACTGCGAAACGATTCCGACTGACTCGGTCCCGTTCGAATTCTCGTAGTAGTGCTCCACAGTTCAGGTCGGACTCATCGATCCAAGTTGTTTCATCATGGTCCTTCCATCGGACCAGATATTCTCGGTGGGTCCGGCCGAACCTGGTCTTCTTGACCGATCGGACATCTAAGAACCTTTTCCACTTCAAATTCGTCCTTCTCCAGCGGTCGTTCCCAACTGTCCTCCGGCAGTAATGCTTCATCGAAATCAAACCGTTCTGCCTCGTCTACTAGAGAGGGCATTTTGAGACGATCAGGAAATTCTCGGACCAGTTTTAACTTGGACACATGTACGATCGGGAAGACCTTGTAGTCCGTGCCGGTTGTTACTAGACGGGAAGCGTGTTCACCAATCAGCTCGGCAACACGGAAAGGACCGTGACACATGTGAGACAGCTTCTTTGCATAGCCCTCCTTCACTCGGTCTAGGTACAACCATACCCTCGACCCTGGTTCTATACCGTGGGGTTGGACCTGGTTGTTGTTCCGGTATGCCCGGTCTTGTGTAGCTTGACGTAACTTTTCGCTGACAATTTCTCTTGCATGCTGGTAATGTTTCTGGACCTGCATGCGCCAACGTCGAGCATCACGATCGCGGGTCCGAGTGCAGCCAATAGGTATCTCTGCTTCAAGAGTGGACCGGGGGTCCCATCCATACGCAAGATAAAAAGGCGTTTCTCCTCGGACCCGATCGGTCGACGAGTTGAGTGCAAACACCAGCCTTTCTGCGTATTCGTCCCAATCGCGCTGGTCTGGACCGGCAACGTACATCTTGATTGCTCTTGTAATAGTTTGTACCATACGTTCTGCCGATCCATTCGCTTGCGGACGATATGCCATCGTCGCGCTCTGTTTCTGGCCCAGCATATTGTTAAACGACCGGAACACCTCGGCCATGAAACCGGGTTCTCGGTCGTGTCTGATGACCTCGCTGGCGCCGAACCTTCGGAACACGCATTCTTCGTAACTTTTGGCGATCTGCTCGGAAGACCGGGACGCACTTGCCTTCGCAATAACTAGACTGGTGAACAGGTCTACCCAGATCAACAACTCAGTATTGCCATATGTCGATTTAGGCAGCGACGGTATATGGTCCATCGCTATGACCTGGAAAGGGTAGTTAGCTTCGATATTTCCGGGCGATCGCCCCTTGATTACCGGTCTACCCTTTCCGGTATCGCAATCCGTACAACAACCCACATATTTCTGTACACTTCGGAAAAGACCTCTCCAGTGAAAGTGGGACCTGATCTTGTGATACGTTCTGCCTATGCCCTGATGTTCCCCTTCTAGACTCACATGGTAGTGATGGAGGACATCCGGCTGTAGCAACTCAGGTATCACCAATTTCGCCAATCGGTCCCGGTCTGCACTGTCTTGGTCGGCATCTAGGCAGTAATATAGTGAACCATCCTCATCCACTTCGTACTGTCTGCGATCTTGGCACATTCTTTCGCTTGAGCATTCGTCAACTTAGACAATTCACCGCGCAGATAGGTCTTCAAATTCACAATCCATTCTTCTTCGTCCTGCGCCTTGAGGATCCGTTCTGCCCTTAGTCGTTGCACAACAGATTCACTCAACCGTTCCTTTGGGAACGGTTGGTAGGACTTCCGAGCTTTCGGTCTAGTCGCGACCATCACATGCACCTGGTCCGGAGCGTTCTTGGGTCCGATCACTTCTGGGAGCCTGTTTATACTCACCAATTCATCCAGAACGGCTTTCTCGGTGATCGTAGACCCGGTCTGGTCTTGCATGGCCTTGGTCGCGAGGTAGTAGGCGCTTCTGTTCCAGTCCCGTTTCACGTGCAATAGCTCGTGGTTGGGGTGATCCTTCAATGCCTTCATTACTCGATCATTTAGCGTCCTTGGTCGTGGAGCCTTGCAGTCGATCTCTCCGGTGATCTGCCTGATCACTAGGTTGGAGTCACCACATATGATGACTCGCCCCTTCTCTTGCGACGACAGCAGGTCCAGACATAGAAGTAGACCTCGGTAATCCGCCTCGTTAACAGTAATATCCGTCGTGAAATCGGCAGCGGTGCAACTATAGACCATTGTGGCAACTTCCACAATATGGCACTATAGGTGCCGACCTTCTTCTTCACGCTTGCCGATCCGTCAAAACTTAAGACCAAGAGCTCTTCATCATGGTCGACGGTCGGTGGCGGTCTCGAAACTGACTGCCGAGGTTGCATCCTCGGGACAATCGCTATCAATGCCTCGTCCACTTCAGACCGAGGGGTGATACTGGCAGCTAATGTGCCCAATATCTCTTCCTCGCCCCTGGTGCACTTAACGACCTCGAGGGTCCACTGCGACAAGACGGCCGACCATCTGCCTAGACGTCCGTCCATCCCATTGGCTGATAATAGCCAGGACAAAGTAGACCGTCTTGACAGGACCTTTATAGGTCGGCCGACCAGCAGGTTGTAACACACATCCAGAATTCGTAGCAACGCCAGAACTTCTTTCTCGACAATTCCATAGTTCACTTCATTTGGCTTCAGCGTTCTGCTCGTGAACGTGACCGGATGGTACACACCATCATGATCTTGTACTAGAGTGGCCGAAATGGCCCACTGACTAGCATATACAATAATGGTCGGGACCTTTTCGGGATCGAAATGCTTCAAAATCGGTGCCGTCACCATCTTAGCCTTCAACATACCAAAAGCAAACTTTGCACGCTTCATATGGTCTTCGGCCTCCACTTGCGGACAATCTGCAGCAAGACCAGAGTCGGCTCCCCCATGTAAATTTGCCCGGTCTTCTTCGCGCAACACATGGTAGTCCGCTTCCCGGAGCTCATACAACACAGCCGCGTAGATAGCAAAATCTTCGATGAAGCGGCTGTAGTAGTTTAAACTTCCTAGGAAGGACTGCATTGCCTTCAGAGACTTGGAAAACGGGAGGTTGCTTAACGAATCCAGGTCCTTAGGATTAGCCTCTAGACCATTGTTCGAAACCATATGACCTAAATAGGCGACCTTGGACATACCCCAAAAACTTTTTATGGCGCTGATAGATAGGTTCCAGCGGTCGAATGTCTCCAACAATCTTTCAACCTTCTCGCACAGATCGTTCCATGACGAAGCAGGTATCAGAATGTCGTCGATGTACGACTGCCTCCCTATAACGGACGGTCTTCTTTCCCGATCGGATTCACCCTCTGTAAACACATCATAACTTTCGGCAGGGTCCCGATCGGTCTTGATTTTGAAGTGTCCGTACAGTGCGTTGTCTATCAACCTTTGATAGATCTGGGGTGCGTTCTTCAGACCGAACGGCATACGGTTCCACTCGAAAAGACCAAACGGTGTCACAAATGCGGAAATCTCACGGGCTCGATCAGTCATCGAGACCACCCAAACTCCACTTGCCATATCTAGCGAACAATACCACAAGGTCTTGTCGAGGTCTTCCAACAGACATTAATCAGCGGCATCGGGTAAACCATGAGTTTAGTCAACCTATTTACCAGCCGATAGTCGATGCACAGTCTAATGTCAACGCCGTTCTTCTTGATAACAATTACGATCGGCGAGGCCCATGGCGAGGTCGACGGTCTAATAATCTTGGGGACCAACAGTCCTTTAATGAGATCAGAAAGCTTTTCACGGTACTGTGGCGCCACGCGTCGACATCGCTGGGCAATCGGCTTGGCATCTCCAACGCCAATATCGCAAATCGCACCACGGGCTGCAGGTGGTAAGGCGTTACCCTTTCCGATCAGCAGATGTCTTTTCTTCCATATGATATTCTTCAACTCCTCGATCTGGTCTGGACTGTTAAGGTCTTGATCACCCACTTGTAAATCATCCATTGTAACTTCGGGAGAGTGGGCAGACACTTCAGGGAGGACTGCCATTTGGCTTTCCAGCTCCTGAATGTACTGTTACCCGCCTTCTTGTATACAGACTTGTTCATCTTCTGGGATGATATCACCTAGACCATCTGGACCGGCTGAACGCCCCTGGTCTTGATCGACGGGCTGTCCTTCACTGATATCGGTCTGATTAGGAATACCGTCATGGTCCGACCTAGCAACATCATGTTCCCCTTCTTCCGTTTTTGATCCGCTGTCGCCTGGTCTTGTGCTGACACCACGTTGACTAGCCTCGGCTCGTCTACTTGATGGTCCACCGTTCCTGGTGACTGCGGCGCCTTTCTTCGGACCAACATCTTTTTTGGGGTTACATAACTTGGTCTTTCCACTAAAGGTGATGTATCCTCTTCCACCGACCCATAGCTGATAAGATCGGTAGTCGATTGGTACGCCAGGTTTTGCCACTCGACATACCGCCTCGACCCAATCGAGACGAACCCCATCTTCCTTGGTACCTTCCCTTCTGCTAACCACATGCCGACAATAGTGTTATTGTCCAGTATCAGCGGCTTGTCACCGATATTGGTAACACGGACAAAATCACGTCGACCAGCACTCTTTACGAAGGTCGAGACACACCGATCGCCCCTGGTCAACCACAACTTCCTCGAACGAAAACCTTTCTCGACCGGGGTATCGGCAGACCGACCGACTGGGATAGTGAGGTCTTGGTCCCACCGGACCAGATCGGTATACGAACCATACAGAGGTCTTCGACCCGCCAACTGGACCTGGACCTCATCCGGGAGTGTAAGCACTCCATGTGACAGTTCTAGGCGAATACCAGCTGGGACCATGAAATCCATGCCTAGTAAAGCGTCCTGACCAGCCAACTTGCCAACCCAAGCGCTGAAAAAGTAGACCAGTGATCCCGACAAAGTAATTTTCACACGCGTTCTTCCTTCGGTCATATAAGAGTTTTCGCCGATCCCGACGCATTCTTGTCTCTGGGTATCGTCTATACGACATCCGACCTTACGAGCAAAGGCGGAGTCGATTATCGATACTTCAGCTCCAGAGTCGAACAACATCGTCGCCTTCTGGTTATTAATCTTGCCACAGGCTTTCGCCTGCTTGAACTATTTATCAGGCGCGTGATACTTCCAGTATCCGCGGGATTCTCCAGGCAGCAAGTCCAACTGCATAACCACTTTAGTCCGGGAGTATTCATCGGTCTTCAGACTGTAGACCGGATGGTATCGGTCGACGCAATTTGGAATAGAACGTGTATTGTCGGTCTTATCCTCCTTGCCGACATATGCATAGATGTGAACCGTAGAACGCTCGGCTCGATCCAGATTCCAACCTGGCGAGCGTTCTAGTTTAACATCTTTTCTGCGTCCGGCGGCAGCATCCCCGCGTGCTTGTCCGGCATGTACCACTTGCGCATCATGTTAAAAAAATTCTTCAATCTTGCAGTGGCCGGCCTCGTGGATCTCTCCACATGACTTGCATACGAAGAGGCAGTGGTCCGTCGGGTGGCCGCGTCTCTCGCACTTCTTGCACACCATCTTCTTCCAGCAGTTTGGACCATCATGTTTGCTCGACCCACAGTGGGAGCACTTCTGACGAGGTCGGTCTGGATCGGACTTGCTACCGCTCCTTCCCTTCCGGTCCACCTGGTCGTACTTCGACTTGGTCTCCGGGGCAGGTCCCGCAACATAGACGTAACGATACTGGTCTTCATCCGATGACTCCTGGATGGATGGACTTGCACTTTCCCCTTCTGACCCCGTGCTGTCATCAGCTACAATTGCCTTGACCGCTCGGGTGGGTCTGGTACAAGGTCTCTTGACCGGATCGGTCTGGGTCTTGTAACGATAGCGACCTGATCCACCAGCGGTCTTCGCTATCATACTACGCGACTGTTGTAATGTCCGCAGGGTCTGTTCGACTTCTCCCGCATCCTTAAGACGCCGTAGAGTAAGCTTGTCCGCCAGTTCTTTATCGTCAAGGGTACTAATATAGTGACCCACATGTTCTAAGGCGGCACCGTTCGGCGGGTTATTCTCTTTGATTGTTATGCCGGCTCGAAGTGCAGCCACGTTCAACCGATGCAAATACTCGATCGGTGTTTCTTCGGCCCGCTTCTGCATATGGTGGTACTTACGGGCGCTTGAAAATCCGGAGTTACAATATTGACCTTCAAACTCCGCACATAACAGGTCCCAGTCAGACCGGACGCCCCGACCCAACTGTTGAATCCAGTTCGCAGCCGGTCCTTTTAACAAATCCCGGAAGATTAAACAACGTTCGCTTTTTGGGGTCTGGTCTCGCAGGAACGCAGACTTGACCCGACTGAACCAAGACCGGGCCTGGTCTTCATCAGCATCCTTGCCGGTGAAGTCCTTGAGGTCGGTCGTCGCGGCCATACGGATGCGTGGAATCGCAGCAGATCCATAGTCGTAGGCAGTAGTGGAGGCTAGGTTAGCCTTGCGCACCTTTCCTGCGCCTGTACCATCTGACCCACCATGGTCGTCAAGACCGCCGACCGACTCCATATCACAGTCACTTGTCTTGCTTGGTCTACGCGGTCTTGCCGGTTGCGGCTTGCGCCTTCCCTTGCCGGTTGGTTTATCACTTCTAATAGGCTTATCCATAGATGTTACCGATTCCATATCCACATCTTTGCAAACATTGACACCTTGACAGGTAGACCGGTCTTGGACATGTGGGCGCATAGGTGGTCTAACCCGTTCTTCCATGAAACGTTGCATCATCGTCTCAAACATGGCTTGGACGTTGGCTGGCGTCATGGGCAACGTGTTGATACCCTCTTTTTGCGGAACTGAGGCCTGTGGGGCTTGCTGGATCCCCGACTGGCAAACAGCCCCTTGCTGCCACATGTCCTTTTTTTTGTTCAGACCGGGCATGGTCCACCCCCATGGTCATCCGCTCGACACCGGTCTCCAACTCTGAAGAGCTGTTAGAAGCCGGTGGAGACTGGTAGATCGATTCATCATCGGAACCAATGTCAACAAGCTCTGTGGAGGATTCGGCGATCTTCATTGCCGTGGTGGGAGTTGGGCGGCGAACCGCCCCCACCAGTGGCACCAAACGGTCGTGGAGGTCCGACATCGAAGATTTCAGCCTCCAAGTCTCAAATTCAAATAGTTTTTGGACATCCGCGGGGTTCTGCATTTTAATGCCATTCTCCGACAACATCGCCACCAAATTCTTGACGAGCAGTAATGGTCGATCACTCTGGATCGGCTCGGTAGTGGGACCGAGAAGACGGTCGGGGATATGGAGGTCCAACACCCGAAAGACCTGGTTTTGGCGAACAAATCGCTTCAATTCAAAAACATAATACATCTTGTCCAGGTCTTGTTCGGTGATAGCCTCATCCCCGACCTTCAACTTTTCTTCGAAGTCGTCTTCGTCGGGTGGCATTCCCAGCCCTTTTCTGGGCACCCTGGGTACCTTGGGGACTTTAGGGAGGTAGACCGGATCGGTTCAGTCAGCCTCCAAGTAATTTTCATCTTTTAGTTTTCCATCAATTTTTTCATTCATACACATAGGATCAGGACCAAGGTCCTGATCCTTTCCGGAACTGTAGCAAGACCTGCTATAGTCACGATCGGCTCCGGTGGGAGCCTTTTGGGGAGGAAAAAACTTATTAATCCCGATCTGGTCCTCCGCCAGGCTAGATCGGACATCGCCATCTTTATCAACAACGAGAACGTAAGGCGATAGCCTTTCCTTACGTCCTCTCCAGAACGACTACACATTCAAATCATTCAAATCTTCGAATCTAATTTTTGATGGAATATCAGCACGGTGATATCCACGATCACTAAGTGATCTGGGCACGCGCACCATTGTGGTGGAGTCGAGTTCGAAATCGAAAACATTAGCATCCATAACCTGACTACCACCATCGCGCCCAGCCTTCCAACTTTCGGAGGGGGTACTCCGCGGACCACCACTCGAGATATGGTCCGATCGTCCGCTGCAAGCAGACGACCGGTCGTCATCAGAACCCACTTGCTCCGATTGTTTAGTGTCCATCTCACCTTGTGTACCCGATGGAATGGGCTAGTTACACACTCGGTGTATCGGGATCGCATATTGGATCGAAGCGGTATTGAATATAGAAGACCGATCTGGGTAGGTATCTCTGGGGCGGAACTCTTCACCCCAGACACAAACAGACCAAAAACACTTCCAAGAGATAACTTCCAATATGTCGATCGTCCAAAAGATCAAGACCTGACCAATACGAAATAATAGAGGGTAGACCGACCGTTCCGGTCTAGCCCCTGACCAATACGAAAATAGACCAAAACCGGTCTAGTTTCCAACCAATATTAAAACAAGCCAATATGTCCGCGTAAAGACCCAATATGCTTAAGAAACTCCACAAACGATATCTCCACACCAAGACCAATCCAGTGAATAGCACGTTCCAAACGTACTTGAGTTGAGGTGTTGAGATCGCCAAATCGTACTCCCGTCGAGGGACTTCCGGTGGGCCAAAGTGCGCTTGCGGCGCGTCCAGACCGGGTATAATGGGCGAGAGGGGATATTTCGACCCTCCGCCCCCAAACACTCCGCGGCGGGCGGAGGAGACTAGTGTACGAAAAGGGAATAACGGCGACCCCTAGCTGTGGTGTGAACCAAGACCAGAAGAGGTTTCAGCCACTTATCCGAAAGCTATAAAGATTTTCTTACTTAAAGGTATAAGCTCTGTCCTAAAAAGTAAAACCACAACTAAAATACTACTACCCTATAGTCCCTAAATGTACCCCCACAAAAAAATATGTAAAATACCCAAAGTCGGGTGACTCACCAAAACTTGCGTTCTTGACACTTCTTGAGTCTGATAGGCTGAAAAGCCCCCCTTGTTTAAACCAATCCGAAATTAGACCAAATGCCTTGACAAAACTTGACCAGAAGTGTGCCAAATTTTGGGCACTATTCTCCACATGAGGGCTTACTAAGAGATCGCTCTCTTACTCGGGGCTAAGATTCCCTTGGTTTACAAGTTAGAGTTAACTAACGCCTTGAAACAAGGATTCCCTTAGAAAGGGGGTAGCAAAGGGAGGTATTCCCTTACACTACAACACTCACTGCGCGCGCGACCGATCGAGGTTGTGCACCTAGCAGTCTTTAGTGTAAGTTGTAAACTGAATGTATATTTAATATATAATTAGCCTAAATTAATTTAAACTAATGTAAACTATATGTAATACTAAGTAGAACTTACTCCATTCGTAACTAGCCGAAATGTAATGTACACCACCTGTGTACCAACACGTGGCAGGCTGCCACGCCTCTACCAAGGGCTCCTGCACTGATTGGTTAAAATAACCAATAGGTCCAAACCTTTCGGACCGGTCAATACTGACATCAACCGTAGTGTACTTACGTACACAACATAACTAAATGTAACCAAAAACAACCCCGTTACATCCTCCCCCATCAAGACTATTGCTTACGCAATAAATCAATTATAGTTGGAGAAATCCAACTGCCACAACTTCTGGCTAAACGTGAGCACCTTTAGTGGTGCTGAGGATTCTCCTCAAGAAGAGGAGGTAGACTATTCCAATTTCTCGGAGGTGGATGCCCTTGGGGATATCTCCCCAATGGCTGACCACTACGACAACGCCGAACGGCGATGTCGGGAACCCAATCCGTTCCCCACACGTGGGGAAAATGCTCTAGATAGTGCGCCACCCCTGCCAATGTCGGATGATACATCCGGTCGCCGAAGGCGATCATCACCAATGAGTTGGATGCGGCTCAAGAAGCCCAACTTGCCGCACAGGCACGAAGGGCTGCGTTACGCACCCCCAAATTCCCGCCACGGGCGGAATATAATTTTTAGGGTCCCCGTGACCTCCCAAAGTGGTCTAGTACTATGGGAAGGAATGGTTTAGCATTCTATACTCCTGGTACTGCGGCTGAACATACTTATCAATACGAACGCTGGAAGAAACTCCGGGAACAACCGCTCGCGCAGAAGCAGTTCACTGGCGTCTCTTACCGAGAGCGCTTAAACAGGCAGGCACAGGGTGCCCCTGTTGAGAACCTCCACGAGGTTGCTTTCGTTCTTTCTCCGGGAGAAAGTGCTGATGATGCAGAGAAGAAGTTCCGCGCTTGGTCGGAAGAGGAGAAGCTTCTACCCAGCTTCAATGAGCTGCACGACAGCTATTCCCGTCGAGACATTTGGGTGGAGAGGGCGTTGCGCCTGGCATTTGCCAGAGCCAAAGCGATGGAGCAATTACGTGCTCCGTATCGCACGCGCTACACCAGCGTCCCTGTCTCCAGCATGGTGTCCGAAGACAGTGGGAGCACCACATCTACCTCCGGCAAACTCCCAACTACTGGGAGTGAAGGGTCTTCTCGCTCCCCTTTGGTCGTCGACCCGCAGCGGGATTCTCCCGCTTGAAAGCGTCAACAACGTCACGGCAATCCTGCTGCAGGGGAGCCTCTGACTCCCACGAACTCTGTGAATGTGGATAACCCTTCCACTTCACCAGATATTGGGTTTGACCCCGATGATGGCGTCACGCCATCAGACGCTCCTCATGTTAATGTGGAGTACCCTGCGTATCGAGAATTGGAAGGGGGAGGTCGCGCAATTGCGACGTGAGATTAGCGAGCGCTGTGATCGACACAGTCATCGCATCTATGATGTCCAAGAGGGACTCCGCGATGAGTGGGATGCGATTGACCGCTTCGAGAAGAATCGGCTTGGCTCTCTCTAGTCGACCGTTGCGGAGCTTTGTGGTCGCATTTTTGCCCTGTCGGACTTCCTCTGCCCTGCCGTGTCTTACGGCTCTTATGGCTATTCGCCTTACCAACCCCCCCCAAGAGGGGACCCGCCTCCGGGTCCTGGTATGGCTTAAGCTTACCCACATAGAAGGTTGGATGCGTACGCATGGCCTTCGGAATATCCAAGGTGTACGCAAAGCCTTTTCGGGCTAGCACCTTGAAGGGCCCCACAAACCTGGGTCGCAGTTTATTCTTAACACATTAGAAACTGCATGTGTAGGAAGGTTTTTAGCGTTTAATAAAACACTTTATCCAACATTGTACACCCTTTTGTTACACCACCCTTTGCGGTCAGCTTGCTCGTTCTGCTTATCTTGGCTTTCCGCCATGGCATCGCAGACGTGTCGTAAGACACTAAGGCGCGTCGATAAGAACTTATCGATGTTCTTTCGCACAGATACAGGGCTTAAATCGGGGAATCCCCCCCACCTCAAGCCCTGGGACACACACACGTGGCGTCAACGGAACCCTCGGATTTACCAATCCGTTCACGTAAAACGGGGTAAATCCCGTAGATTCATGGACCGAATTGTTTATAGCAAATTCGGCCATCGGAAGCATCTCACTCCAACTCTTTGGAGAATCCGGACATAAACTCCGGAGAATATCCTCCACAACGCGATTAACGCGTTCCGTCTGACCGTCCGTCTGCGGGTGATCCGCAGTGGACATGAGGAGCTTGGTGCCTAGCACCTTAAACAACGCTCCCCAGAATTGTCCCGTAAAACGGGGATCCCGATCCGACACAACGGAATCGGGTAGACCATGCTGTCGAAAGACACGGTCTAGGAACACTTTCGCTGTTCCTTGTCCATCTATGGACTCTGGCACCGCCGCCAGGTGATCCATCTTGCTCAATCGGTCTACAAAGACCAATATGCCGGTGTTCCCAGCCTTATCCTTCGGAAAACCGAAGATAAAATCCAGGCTAATGGATTTCCAACACTCCGTTGGAACCGATAAGCTCGCCAAAGGCGCAGCTGAACTTGAAGAAGGTCTAACCCTCCGACACGTCTCACAGGTGCTTATATACGCACCGACCCACTTATACATGTTGGGCTACCAATACAAAGCGCTTAAAGCGCTATAGGTCTTATCCCGACCTAAATGACCCCCGGTAGGGGCGTCATGTGCCTCAAAAATGACTCTATACTTCAGTTCCTCATCATGAGGAACTACCACCCGCGGAGTGTCCTCCGCGCTCGTGCTATAAAATGGCAAACCGTCACAGGTCCTGTAACGGTGTAAACGAGCTTTAGCTCGACTTGACAGGGTTGGCTCAGACAATCCAAGACCCTTTTCACCTAACACGCTGATTAGCGCCGTACACTGTGGGTCTTTCTCATACGCCTGGCGTATGAGATCCACCACAGACGAGGTGACGAATGTCGCGTGAGCGAGCTCGTAATCGGAACGACGCGACAACGCGTCTGCAAGCACGTTCTGATTGCCAGGTTTATACTTAACCTCAAAGTTGTACTCCGCAAAGAAGGAGAGCCAACGGACCATCCGTTGCGAGGGATGAGGCGACTTTGTCGCTGTCCGTAAGGACGCGTGGTCAGTATAACCACGAACGGCTTTGAGCCGAGTAGGTGAACCCTAAATTTGACAAGAGCATACTTCATTGCAAGTAGATCCTTGTCATGAACGGGATAATTCCGTTCTGCAGCCTTAAGCTGCCTCGACTTAAACGCAATCATGCGTTCTTGTCCCGCATCGTCTGCTTGTGACAAAGCACATCCGATTGCGAAATCATAGGCGTCGCAGACGACACTAAATGGTTTCCCAGAATCTGGGAGAGCAAGAACGGGAGCTTTTAACAAGCTCCCCTTAACCGCTTCAAAAGCGTTTTGGTGTTCGGTTTTCCAACACCAATCAACATCCTTCTTAAGAAGGTCGGTCAATGGCTTCGCCATTTCAGCGTAGTTCTCGCTGTACTTGTGGAGATAGTTGGCTAATCCAAGCCACTTCCGTAAATCTCTAAGATTTACAGGCGAAGGCCACTCCACAATGGTTTTCACCTTCGCGGGATCCGCCCGCACTACATCCTTACCGATGAAGCATCCGAGGAAAAGGATTTCCTCGGCAACCAAAGATACACTTGGATGCGTTTGCATATAACTTATGCTCTCGCATACATTCGAGCACCGCTCGAAGGTGCATTGGGTGCGTCTGAACATCAGACGAGTCGCCTTCCGCGCGACTATGAACGATTATATCGTCGAAGTAAGTCTGAGCGTTCATTCTATGTGGTCGGAAGAGTTGAGTCACCAAGAGATTAAAAGTCGATGGTGCATTCGAAAGCCCCTGTGGCATAACAAGCCACTCCCACAGCATGCCACTAGGCGTGCTGACCGCTGTAAGCGGAATATCGGATGCTCGCATGAGCACCTGATAATACCCTTCCACCAGACCTAAGGCACTGTACACAGTACAGCCCGCCATATTGTTCTGGAGGACATCCTTCCGAGGAATCAGAGTTTGCATGGGTACAGTAGCTGAATTCAACTTGTTGTACGCATGCACAATTCACAACTTCCCGTTCGGTTTACAAACGCAAAAAGTGGGAGATGAGTGGGGAGACTTACTCTCCCGTACCATCCCTGCCTCTTCTTTCCCCTTGAAGAATGCGTCGATGACGTCGCATTTCTCCTTGGGGAGAGGCCACTGCCTAGTGACGCAGTATTTGGTTCCGGGAACCAAGTCAATTTCATGTCGGACTCCCCGATCCGGTGGTAACCCCATCGGAGGGTTGTCAATAATGACATCTCCGAATTCCTTGAATAAGGAATGGTAGGGGTCCTCAGGATCCGCAAGGATCTTGAAGCCGCTTCGGGCATTCAATGCTTGTTTGGTTTGCACCAAAACTGACTCGTCCATCGTGGATGAGGAGTTCAAATCCTCTTCCGGGCGCAACACGACAATTTCGTCGAGTTCACCTGCTTTCACAGCAGACTCGTTGAAGGACATCTCCTCCAACGACAACAGTTCGCCTACCCCAGGCAAACGTTCAAGGCTTACGCCTTCCGTGACAACACCTGTCACGCTATTAAGCATCCTGTAGGACTGCGGACTACTGGCCTCGGGACTCATCCTGACACCCAGATGGGTGGAGTCAATTGCCCCATCTATTGGAAGCGCATCGCGCCTATCCACAGAGGTCTTTACCTCTACCACCGGTGACTCGCCGGTCTCACCTAATAAGGCGTGGTTGGAATCAATTTCGACCTGCAGAAGAGACGAACTACGGGTCTCTTCTCTAGGAAGCTCCTCGCGCTTAACCTCAGAGGAATCCAGCTCTACCACTGGAGACTCACCAGTCCCGCCTATATCGGCATGGGGGTTAACCGCCGAATCCCACTCGTCAAGGAACACTTCTTTGACCTCATTGGGAATGATCATTTCAGACATCCCAATCTCTGGCATCTCACGCCAGAATCGCTTTTGCGATAGAGCAAAGGTGGGTTCATGACTCGCCAATGCTTCACCCGATCGCGGGTGCATTGATCCAATGGACTTAGACTTCCAGTCTATCCATGGCTCGTGGCGTTCCAGCCACTTCATGCCCAGAATGATGTCATACCTCGAGTCCAAATCCAGGACTAGGCAACGTTCTAAATTATCGAAGTCTGGAAACTTCAGCTTAAGGTCAATGGAGACCTTGGGTACAGAAACCTGTACACCCGTCGCTAGACGGACCATGACAACGTCACGAGAACGTGCCTCTAGGGCCTAGGCATACACCCGACTCTTCTCAACAGAAGCTCGTCTGACATAATTGTCAGACGCTCCAGAGTCTATCAAGATTTCTCCATGGATTATAAAAGCCTTTCACGTCCGCAAGGACGACCAGCAAACCTGGCTGGCATACCAACTCGGTGCTAGAAAGCACCGTTTTCCTCGGGGATTTGTGCTGTCGACCCCTACCTTGGGGTTTAACAGCACTGAGGGATCCCCCAGTATGGCGCCCCGCACCCACTGGGAGTCGTCGTTTCCGACGGCTTGGAGAGGGCCTTTTTCCAGCCCTCAGCCCCTTGTAGCGAGTATCTCGCTGGGGGTTCTTCGGACATCTGTTCCTCAGATGTTCCGTGCTTCCATACAGGAAGAATCTTAGCGGCCCATGCCGCAGCAACATTGCAAGGTGCTCCGCTTCAAAAGCCCTGCGGCAAGGAGTCAGAGTGGCTCCTAGAGGGAGGTATCTCTTCCGCTTCGACCTGACTCAGGTCCATGGGTTCGGGACCCACCATAGAGGAACGGAAGTTCCTCTCAGCGTTAAACGTCATCTTAAACGCCTCCCCCAGGGATTGGGGACGGCGTCGGAACAGTTCCGAACGTGCTGCCCCTTCTTTCAGGCCTTCCATGAACACGGGAATGGACACATCGTCTGAATACGCTTTCGCGTACATTCCTGCCAACAGGGTCTTTATTTCTTGGACGTATGTCTCCAAGTCTCTAGTGCCCTGACGGCACCTCAGAAACGAAAGTTGAATCTGGAAAACCAGATCAGTCGTTGCATACCTGTCCATAAGCTTTCGCTTAAGGACTCCCCAGTTCGGGAACACGGTCGTGACCAAATCCGGACACGTAAACGCCCATGTACGGGATTTACCCGTAAGATGGGTTAGTGCAAGTACCACTTGCAAGTGATCCTCGATCACATTCGCTGTGGAGAAGGCCGTTTCGACCTCGCGAAGCCACACATAAAGGTTATCACCTTTTTCACCGGGGAATTCCTTTCATTTAAAGGATAACGGAGGACGCACCCCCGTCGCAGGATGACTTCCGCGCAAACTCGCCTCATGGGCGATGAGGGTGTTCACCCTCTCACGCACAGTCTCAAAACCCTGCTCCACCAGGTGTCGCATGCCAACCGAACCCAATATGGGTACCAGCCTCTTAAAAGCTTCTTGTTGGACGGGGGTTAACGTACCCCAATCGTCCTGTTTCATCCTTTGCAAAGGATGCCGTTTACCAACGCAGGTGTTGGATTGATTACTAGTGCTACCAGATATAGCAGGTGCGTACACGAACGGTGCGGCTAGGGTGCACAGGAATACTTCCCTTAAGCGGCGATATGCCGCTACTTAGCCGATACGCCCTTAGTGAGAGATCGCTCTCTCACTCGGGGCCAAGATTCCCTGAGTTTACTTGTTAGTAAGACTAACGCCTTGTTACAAGGCTTACCTTAGAAAGGGAAAATTTAAGGGAGGTACTCTCTTAGCTTTAAACACTCATTGCGCGCGCGACCGGTCGAGGTCGTGCGCCTAGCAGTCTTTAGTGTAAGTTGTAAACTGAATGTATATTTAATATATAATTAGCCTAAATTAATTTAAACTAATGTAAACTATATGTAATACTAAGTAGAACTTACTCCATTCGTAGCTAGCCGAAATGTAATGTACACCACCTGTGTACCAACACGTGTCAGGCTGCCACGCCTCCACCAAGGGCTCCTGCACTGATTGGTTAAAATAACCAATAGGTCCAAACCTTTCGGACCGGTCAATACCGACCCTAACCGTAGTGTACTTATGTACACAACATACCCAAATGTAACCAAATGTAACCATGTTACAAGTATAGTTGCACCATACTTCTTTGTTTAAATTTCTAGGCCTGACGGGCCTAGCCCCTATATAAATAACTGGTAGTGGTTGCGTCAAGAAGAATCCAATAGATAGAAGATAGAGCCCAATAACCTGGGCGCGGTCCTGTCGGCCGACACAATGACACGCTTTACGCACATTGCCGTGCACGAGTTTACGCGCGCGATGTTTCACGTGACGCAACTCGGTCACTTTGAGCTCGATATGAAGACGATGGTGACAGTGAAAGAAATGTTGCAGATGGAAGCCACGCTCGTGGCGTCTTCGTGTGGCATGGACTATGTGACGTATTTGCGGGATGTGTTCCTGCCATCGATCGGGTGTCCCGTGGACGCGGGAGGGTGTATACAGAGCAAGTGGCCTCCGGCTACTGGAAGAAGATCCAAGCGGCGTTCATGACGCTCGTGCAGAACATGCGAAAGATGCAACGGGAATAGAAATAGGCTTGATAGGACACAATGGATGAGCTTCATGATCAATAAGGTTTTGGTGGCCAATTGACTACTGATATTTTGCGGTGAAAACTGAGAGTACGTTTTCTCAACTTAAGGTTTTGGTGGTCAACCGACTTATTAATATTTATCTTTGTGGCGACAAATTAGATTTGTCAGGGGCGGACAAAAACTTTTTTCCCCGTTTATCCGGGTTTTGGTAGTCATACATTGCCCGATCTAATGAAAAGAGAAGTGGATTAATGTAAAGTAGACCGATTATAATACATTTTGGAACGTGGGTTGAGTCCTTTTGCGGGCAGTGATTACACTTGATTTAAGTATACCTCGGACTCTAACCAAGAAATATCAATCGGTCGGGTTGGCCACGATACCTTAAATTTAAAAATAATGGCACGCCAAAACCGAGTCTACCTGATACAGATTAACTCAAGCTTTATAGATTTGTAAAAAAAGACAGTAACTGATGACTAGATTCCTGATACTGCTTAAGCCTAGTTAGCAATTCCGGTGTCTCTTGGAGATCCGGTGATGATCATACGGGGCTCAACATCTGGAAAAGGTGTAGGAAAACACTCAGGTATAGCCTTGCAACATGACTGACTTGAATGCGTCTTTGGTCACTTTTGGCTGTCAAGTATGTAATTCGGATGGTGGAAACGGATTGGCTATAAATGTATGTGGGTACATATTGGAAGATTTCAAGCTTAAAACTCTTAGAGAATCTGCACCGGTGGGAAGTAAATCCCTCGTATACCAAATATACATGAAAATAAAATTATGCACGGCTCCACCGGTGCGACTAAATTTCGAGTATTTTAATGGGAATGGCAAATTCGTGTGTTTTCCGACCACATCTGCAAGAATTCGCCCCCCCCCCGAGTAAATTTGGAATTAATCCGCATATGACCATATGTTGTGTACCTCGAGAGTGGAAACTTTATCTGGACACCACATCCGCAACTACTTTGACCTCCGGCAACCGTATTATGTCCGAAATTCCCCTCGCTTTGCCTTTTACGTCCGCTCAGTCCACGTCCGCTCTGGTCGTGGCTCCGTCCTCGTCCCTTCCCTCTGCGTCGCCTGTTCCGCCGCCAGCTTCACGCAAGAAGGAAAAGAATCGGTCCCGGCACGAACACGAGCAGCTCGTTAAATCATGGCTTGAGGTTTCGCAAGATACCGTCATTGGGAACGAGCAAAAGTGGCAATATTTTGGGGACGCGTCCACGCGAGTTGCTGTGCTGTGTTACGCACGACGGAAAGCCTTCCAAAAAGTTTCGGTATCCGCTGGGCTACTATACAGCGGACCATCAACAAGTTTTGCGGCTGCTTTGCGGCCATTGAGAGCCGGAACGAGAGCGGCAAGACCTTCGACGACAAGGTGCAGGATTCTCTTGCCCTGTTCGAGGAGACTCATGGGTGCGAGGTCACCATGGTATCGCTATGGATGCTGCTGCGCAGTACAAGTAAGTGGCAGGAGACGATAACGCAAAACGCCAAGTGGCAGGAAAAGAAGCGGACGGCGACGGGCGACAACGAAATTGCGGACACAGAAAGGGCCGTGATGCAGACTCCTCTCCCGCTTGGAAAAAAGGAAGCAAAAAGAGTCCAGGTGGATATGGCATACGTCAACAAAAGCCAGTGCATGGTAGCGGAAAGCAGCCGCGAAATTGCGCTGGAAACGAGCCGAAAGAGAATAGTGATGCAGGACCTCGCTAATTATCGTATTATGTCTCGCAATCTCGATGGTTTGAGCGAGGTTGCGAGACGTTATTACCTGATCAAGAAGCGACAAATAATGGAGCAGGCGGAGAAAGATGAGGTGGAAGAGATGAGTCGGTGAGAACGTTATAATAGTAAAATCATACTTTCCTTCTATTCGTTCTCATCGCCTTTCCTCAGCCACAAATGCTCAATGAGGTCGCTGCGGAGTTGCTGATGCTGCTCCGCGCAGCGGATTGCGCGGTACCGACGAAAGAATGCGTAGAACGTCAGCGCATTATCGGTGCATGGTCCTACTAAGGTTGCCGAGCTCGGAGCACTATCGTAGTCTTCGGGATTGAGAGACTCGTCCCGCTCGTCCTCGACGATCATGTTTTGTAATATGATGCATGTCGTCATGGTGGCATGCAGATCGCCCTCCTTCCAGAACCTGGACGGTCCCTTTACAATAGCAAAACGAGCTTGAAGAACGCCGAAGCAGCGTTCAACATCCTTACGCGTAGACTATTGCATGACCGCAAACCTTGCGGTTGAGAGATGGTCTGCACCAAGGTTGACCATCGGGTATATATACCTAAATCGAAGAAGGACGGAGAAGATTATAATTTCCACGTAATAAAAAATTGAGTTCAGCAGGATTTTCTACAGCTACACCTACCATCTGCTAAGTAGTACCCCATACGGTACTCATTACCATTAATGGTAAACGTCGCGGCGGGAGCACGACCGTTAGCAAGGTCTGAGGAGAGATGCTACCTATCGAGCACGTTGATGTCGTTATGAGATCCTGGCATGCCGAAGAAGGCATGCAAAATCCAAAGGTCGTAGGACGCAACGGCTTCAAGGACGATGGTCGGTTCCTTCTCCTTCCCGGCGTATTGTCCTCCCAGGCGTAAGGGCAATTATTCCACTCCCAATGCATGCAGTCGAGGCTTCCTAGCATGCCCGGGAAGCCCCTCTTCTCATTGATGCGCAGGAGGCGCTGAACGTCTGCGGGAGTCGGACCGCGGAGGTATTCCTCACCGAAGACGTTAATCACCGCCCGTCAGAAGTGCTGGAGGCTTTTGATGGCCGTGCTCTCTCCAATGCGAACGTCTTCGTCCACCGCATCGGTCGGGGCACAGTATGCAAGCTGACGAATTGCCGCCGTTGTCTTCTGGATGGCAGAAAGCCCGCGTTTTCCCGTCGCATCGGTTCGCTGCTGGAAGTATCTGTCGTGGGCTTCAACGGCATCCACGATCCGAAGAAAAGAAGTCGTCGCATGCGAAGCGACGGCGGAAGAGCTTGTCCCCATAGACATGATTCTCTGATAAATAATCTCCCAATATCCTGTCGTGCCCTTCCTGGCCTCCGCGATCAGTATTCGCTCGCCTTCCAGGGCGAGAACCTCCAACGAAGCTTGATTGCACCTGCTGGAAGAAACTCTGGTTGACGATGAGAAGCGCAAATTCTTCTGCATCATCGTCGTCCAAGAGCTCGAGCAACTTATCTTCGGAACGAAGGTCAAAAGCGTCGAGGTTTCCATGGTTTTCGTGGTCGCAAGGAAGGAACGAGGGGTGTTCTATAGGGAGTGTCGGAGTGGAAAAACAAGTCGAAAATTTGGCTGCCGGTGGAGCAAAAGTAATCTAATCGACAGTAAATTTAAAACTTTGATGTCTCCCGTGTTAAATTTAATAATATACTTGCGATGGGTGGAGATGCTCTTAGTGAACTTAAGTGAATATTTTAGGCTTAAATTTTTTTAAATTTTATAAGAGTGTGAAGAAATTAGTTGGTAACCCACTAATACCAACTCACGCACTTTACAGCAATAATGACACGTACCAACTAATACCAACTCAAGATATGACACGTACCAACTCAAGTACCAGTACAAGAAATGACACGTACAAACATAGCCAGGGCAATGACTTAGCTGAATCTTGGCATTAGTAGAGGCATTGCTCCGGATGATCATTGACCTGCAGGTTAGTCAACTACTTTATATACTGGGCGACCGCATGATTGGACACAACCGCTATGCATCTCTTGGTCAGGTACTAGCTATATCCGTGTTATTATCCCTTCAATTAGTACGTGTCATTTCTTGAGTTGGTATTAGCTGGTTCCCAACTAATTTCGATATTTCCATTTTATAATACACTTACTTTCGCTTTTACTTTAAATCGCTTATTTTAAATCCCGTATAGCGCCGGCTCTTCAGCGGCTTTACCACGCTTATTCACGCGCATATTATCTGATCAAACGTATCAGATCAGATAGTATACACGGCGCTCCACATTTCTCCTTCAACATCCTAAACCCCCCTTGTTTACTTTACCACCTGCAACTTGCCTGTTTGAGTTATTCGATCATTCATCTTAGCATCATTCCTCCGGGAAACTGTCGGGCAGCCATCATTTTCCGATTAATCCATTTCTAAAATGGCTGTCCGCCCGAGGTGTCTCCGCGGAGTCACACCACAAATCTTCTCCCTTTTCATTTCTCCACTCCACCTTCATCATCAATACGTTTCACGATTCCTCGGGAGCTGCCATCACTATACACATCCATTCCGGTGATCGACGCCCCGGGCAGCTATTTCAGTGCTCGACAATAGGACACGCTTCAACCGAACCACATCAACCCGGAAGGACTCTAGTCAATCGCAATTCTCCCTGCAGTTCCTCTCGGAGTACTGCATCCCAGCCGGCCCTGAGTCTTGTTTCAGCCGTACAGCGGTTGGGGCACGATATGATTCTTCATTATGGTTTCATGCAAAAGCCAGACGTACATTGGTACGAATATAGCCATCTCTTGCATCGTCTAATAGATCTTCCACCCCAACTTATGTCATTCATGCCCAGTAAGAAAATAATACACGGTCACCACTGGGAATAGCGCATCACCGGACACCCATGCTCTTGCAGCTGGGATTTCGGCATCTTTCCCCGCCTTGGGGGGAGACAAGTTGCTCCGCGATCAAGTGGTGCGGCTGGCAACCATCCACCAGTGCCGTCATGAGTTGACTGTCCTACTGTTCAATCCATCTATCGCTAGCTCTAATCCCTGCAAATCGACCACGAGCGCCCTCGCGGGTCTTTGATCGGATTTCACCGGCTATGCCTCTAAATCAATCCCGAGTGGACTACCAGTCATTCATTGACTGAAATTCCACCACACAAATTCATAAGAATAAGCGGAAGCGTAAGGACTCGGCGAGAGGCGCGAGGGCGCGAGGCGTAGCAAGTGATCTAGACTACGAGGAGAAACCAGCAGCGCCGCAAAGAAAGGCCAAGAAACTGGCGAAGCTTCCGAGCGCAACAGCGGGTCCAAGCACAATAGTACTGTGGTGAAGTGACGATGAAATTTTTTGACTAGCATGTACCAGTGTACCAGTGATCAGTTGGAGCAATAGGGTTAACTGAAAAGGTGTAGTGTTTGGTACTCAGATTTAACGTGAGGCACACGGTTTTGCGTGTAGTTTACATACTGGATTTTAATTGGTTATCAAAATATAGTGTTCGTATTTCTTTGGTTTGCATAAGTCTCCCCTCCTACCGAAGGGGTTATTGGGAGCAGAGGGCTAACACGTTCCCCTCTAGCCCATTCTTCCCGGCCAGGACACAGCTCCGTCGGAAGTCCCACGACGGGAAGCAAGACACTTCGTTTACGCACCCACCAAGCCCCAAACGTTTGGAACGTGTTATTCTCTTTGGTATTGGCTGGATCCCCACATTGCGTCTAGCTATATGCTCCAGATTATTGGTTTGGTCAACGCGCCGTTTCGCCGGTCCCCCC
>CM047587.1:1349635-1396187 GCA_026184515.1 Peronosclerospora sorghi | reverse complement strand
GACCATAGGGAGGTAGTATTATTGGTTAGTTGTGGTTTTTCCAAGTAAAAGTCTTTTTGGTTACGGATTTTCTGGTAAAGGTTTTTGGTCTAGGAATAAGTAGCAAAAACCTCTTCTGGTCTTGGTCTACACCGCAGCAAGGCGTCGCCGTTATTCTTTCCACGTACACTAGTCGCCTCCGCCCGCCGCGGAGTGTTTGGGGGCAGAGGGTTGAATTATCCCCTCTTGCCTATTATACCCGGTCTGGACGCGCCGCACGCGCACTTTGGCCACCGGAAGTCCCTCGACGGGAGTACGATTTGGCGATCTCGACACTTTAAGTCAAGTACGTTTGGAACGTGCTATTCACTGGATTGGTCTTTACGTGGAGATATCGTTTGTGGAGTTTCACGGGCATATTGGGTCTTCACGTGGACATATTGGCTCATTTTAACACTGGTTGGAGTTTAGACCGGTTTTGGTCTTCTCTCATACTGGTCAGGGGCTAGACCGGTTGATTGGTCTACCCTCTATTATTTCGTATTGGTCAGTTCTAGATTGTTTGAACGATCGACCTATTGGAATTTATCTTTTGGAAGTGTTTCTGGTCTGTACGTACCTGGGGTGAAGAGTTCCTCCCTAGGTACACCTAGCCAGCACGGTCTCATATTCAAGACCGAATCAGATCGATCTGCGATCCCGATCCACCGAGTGTGTAACTAGCCCATTCCATCGGGTACACAAGGTGAGATGAACTTAAGTGAATCGGACCAAGTGTCTTTGGATGATGACCGGTCGTCTGCCAGCAGCGGACGATCGGACCATATTTCGAGTGGAGGTCCGCGGGGTACCCCCCCCCCCCGTAAGTTGGAAGGCTGGGAACGATGGTGGTGTTCAGGTTGTCGATACAAATGTAGTCGATTTCGAACTTGAATCCACCACAATGGTGCGCGTGCCCGGATCACTTGGTGATCGTGGATATCACCGCGAGGTGTCATCAAAGATTGAATTTGAAGATTTGAATTTGGAATCGTTCTGGAGAGGGCGTAAGGAAAGGCTATCACCTTACGTCTTCGTTCTCGATAAAGATGGCGATGTCCGGTCGGGCCTGGTGGAGGACCAGATCGGGATTAATAATTTTTTCCTCCCCAAAAGGCTTCCACCGGAGCCGATCGGGACTATAGCAAGTCCTGCTATAGTCCCGGAAAGGATCAGGACCTTGGTCCTGATCATATGTATGTGCATAAAAAAGTTGATGGAAAATTAAAAGACGAAAAATACTTGGAGGCTGATCAGAACGATCAGACCAACCTTCCCAAGATTCCCAAGGTCCCCAAGATTCCCAAGAAAGGGTTGGGAATGCCGGCCGACGAAGACGACCTCGAAGAAAAGTCGCAGGTCGGAGATGGAGGCATCACTGAAGAAGACCTAAACAAGATGTATTGCATTTTTGAGCTGAAACGATTTGTTCGTTTCGACGTGGTCTTTCGGGTGTTGAGCCTCCAGATCCCCGACCATCTTCTCGGTCCCACTACCGAGACGATCCAGAGTGATCGCCCATTACTGTTGGTGAAGAACTTGGTGGCGATGTTGGAGGAGGTTGGCATTAAAATGCAGAACCCCGCCGATGTCCAAAAACTATTTGAATTTGAGACTTGGAGGCTGAAATCGTCGATGTCGACCTTCCACGACCATTTGGTCCCACTGGTGGGGGCGGTGCGCCGCCCAACTCCCACCGTAGCAGTGAAGGTCACTGAAGTCTCCACAGCGCTTGTTGACATTGGTTATGATGACGAATCGGTTTATCAATCTCCACCGGCCTCGAACAGCTCATCAGAGTTGGAGACTGGTGTCGAGCGGATGACCATGGGGGTGGACCATGCCCAGCCGGAACAAAGAAAGGACGTTCGGCAGCAAAGGGCTGCTTGCCAGTCGGGGCTCCAGCGACCCCCACAGGCCTCAGTTCCGCAAAAGGAGGGTATCAACACGTTGCCCATGACTCCAGCTAACGTCCAAGCCATGTTTGAGACGATTATGGAGCGTTTCATGGAAGACCGGGTTAGACCACCTCTGCGCCCTCATGTCCAAGACCGGTCTACCCTGCAAAGTGCCAATGTTTGCCGAGATGTGGATATGGAATCGGTAACATCTGTGGACAAGCCCACTCGAAGTGATAAACAAGTCGGCAAAGGGAAGCGCAAGACGCAACCGGCCACACCACGTAGACCAAGCAAGACAAGTTATTGTGACATGGAGTCGGTCGGCGGTCTTGACGACCACTGTGGGTCAGACGGTACGGGCGCTGGCAAGCGACGAAAGGCTAACCTAGCCTCCACTACTGCTTACGACTTTGGATCTGCTGCGATTCCGCGCATCCGTATGGCCGAGACGACCGACCTCAAGGACTTCACTGGCAAGGATGCTGATGAAGACCAGGACCGGTCTTGGTTCGGTCGGGTCAAGTCTGCGTTCCTGCGAGATCAGACCCCAAAAAGTGAAAGGTGTCTGATCTTCCGGGATTTGTTGAAAGGACCGGCTGCCAACTGGATCCAACAGTTAGGTCGGGATGTCCGGTCTGAATGGGACCAGATATGTGCAGAGTTTGAAGGGCAATAATGTAATTCCGGATTTTCGAGTGCCCGCAAGTATCACCATATGCAGAAGCGGAGCGACGAGACACCGATCGAGTATTTGCATCGGTTGAACGTGGCCGCACTTCGTGCCGGCATAACAATTAAAGAGAATAACCCGCCGAACGGTGCTGCCCTGGAACATGTGGGTCACTACATTAGCACCCTGGACGATCAAGAACTGGCGGACCAGCTTACTCTGCTGCGTCTTAGGGACGCGGGTGAAGTTGAACAGACTCTACGGACGCTACAGCAGTCACGTAGCATGAGGGCGAAGAGTGCTGGTGGATCAGGTCGCTACCGATCCAAGACCCAGACCCAGACCGATCCGGTCAAGAGACCCTGTACCAGACCGACCCGAGCGGTCAAGGCGATCGTGGCCGAAGACAGCACGGGATCGGAAGGGGAAAGTGGAAGTCAATCCATCCAGGAGTCATCGGATGAAGACCAGTATCGTTACGTCTATGTTGCGGGACCTGCCCCGAAGACCAAGTCGAAGTCCGACCAGGTGGACCGGAAGGGAATGAACGGAAGCAAGTCCGATCCAGACCGACCTCGTCAGAAGTGCTCCCACGGTGGGTCGAGCAAACATGATGGTCCAAACTGCTGGAAGAAGATGGTGTGCAAGAAGTGCGAGAAACGCGGCCACCCGACGGACCACTGCCTCTTCGTATGCAATTCATGTGGAGAGATCCACGAGTCCGGGCACTGCAAGATTGAAGATTTTTTAACATGATACGCAAGTGGTACGTGCCGGACAAGCACGCGGGGATGCTGCCGCCGGACGCAGAAAAGATGTTAAACTAGAACGCTCGCCAGGTTGGAATCTGGATCGAGCCGAGCGTTCTACGGTTCACATCTATGCATATGTCGGCAAGGACGATAAGACCGACAATACACGTTCTATTCCAAATTGCGTCGACCGAGACCATCCGGTCTACAGTCTGAAGACCGATGAGTACTCCCGGACCAAGGTGGTTATGCAGTTGGACTTGCTGCCTGGAGAATCCCGCGGATACTGGAAGTATCACGCGCCTGATAAATGGTTCAAGCAGGCGAAAGCCTGTGGCAAGATTAATAACCAGAAAGCGACGATGTTGTTCGACTCTGGAGCTGAAGTCTCGATAATCGACTCCGCCTTTGCTCGTAAGGTCGGATGTCGTATAGACGATACCCAGAGACAAGAATGCGTCTGGATCGGTGAAAACTCTTATATGAACGAAGGAAGAACGCGTGTGAAAATTACTTTGTCGGGATCGCTGGTCTACTTTTTCAGCGCTTGGGTTGGCAAGTTGGCTGGTCAGGACGCTTTACTAGGCATGGATTTCATGGTCCCAGCTGGTATTCGCCTAGAACTGTCACATGGAGTGCTTACACTCCCGGATGAGGTCCAGGTCCAGTTGGCGGGTCGAAGACCTCTGTATGGTTCGTATACCGATCTGGTCCGGTGGGACCAAGACCTCACTATCCCAGTCGGTCGGTCTGCCGATACCCCGGTCGAGAAAGGTTTTCGTTCGAGGAAGTTATGGTTGACCAGGGGCTATCGGTGGGTCTCGACCTTCGTAAAGAGTGCTGGTCGACGTGATTTTGTCCGTGTTACCAATATCGGTGACAAGCCGCTGACACTGGACAATAACATTATTGTTGGTAGGTGGTTAGCAGAAGGGAAGGTACCAAGGAAGATGGGGTTCGTCTCGATTGGATCGAGGCGGTATGTCGAGTGGCAAAACCTGGCGTACCAATCGACCACCGATCTTATCAGCGATGATGGGTCGGTGGAAGAGGATACCTCACCTTTAGTGGAAAGACCAAGTTATGTCACACCAAAAAAGATGTTGGTCCGAAGAAAGGCTCCACAGTCACCAGGAACGGTGGACCATCAAGTAGACGAGCCAAGGTTAGTCAACGTGGTGTCAGCACAAGACCAGGCGACAGCGGAGCAAGAAACGGAATAAGGGGAACATGAAATTGCTAGGTCGGACCATGACGGTATTCCTAATCAGACCGATATCAGTGAAGCACATCCCGTCGATCAAGACCAGGGGCGTTCAGCCGGTCCAGATGGTCTAGGTGATATCTCCCCAGAAGATGAACAATTCTGTATACATGAAGGCGGGGAACAGTATATTCAGGAGCTGGAAAGACAAATGGCAGTCCTCCCTGAAGTGTCTGCAGACTCGCCCGAAGTTACAATGGATGACTTACAAGTGGGTGATCAAGACCTTAACAGTCCAGACCAGATCGAGCAGTTGAAGAATATCATATGGAAGAAAAGACATCTGCTGATCGGAAAGGGTAACGCCTTACCACCTGCAGCCCGTGGTGCGATTTGCGATATTGACGTGGGAGATGCCAAGCCGATTGCCCAGCGATGTCGACGCGTGTCGCCACAGTACCGTGAAAAGCTTTCTGATCTCATTAAAGGACTGTTGGTCACCAAGATTATTAGACCGTCGACCTCGCCAGGGGCCTCGCCGATCGTAATTGTTATCAAGAAGAACGGCGTTGACATTAGACTGTGCATCGACTATCGGAGGTAAATCGGTTGACTAAACTCATGGTGTACCCGATGCCGCTGATTAATGATCTGTTGGAAGACCTCGACAAGACCTTGTGGTATTGTTCGCTAGATATGGCAAGCGGATTTTGGGTGGTCTCGATGACTGATCGAGCCCGTGAGATTTCCGCATTTGTGGCGCCGTTTGGTCTTTTCGAGTGGAACCGTATGCCGTTCGGTCTGAAGAACGCACCCCAGATCTATCAAAGGTTGATAGACAACGCACTGTACGGACACTTCAAAATCAAGACCGATCGGGGCCCTGTTGAAAATTATGATGTGTTTAGAGAGGGTGAACCCGATCGGGAAAGAAGACCGTCCGTTCTAGGGAGGCGGTCGTACATCGACGACATTCTGATACCTGCTTCGTCATGGAACGATCTGTGCGAGAAGGTTGAACGATTGTTGGAGACATGCGACCGCTGGAACCTGTCTATCAGTGCCGTGAAAAGTTTTTGGGGTATGTCCAAGGTCGCCTATTTAGGCCATATGGTCTCGAACAATGGTCTAGAGGCTAATCCCAAGGACCTCGATTCGCTGAGTAACCTCCCGTTCCCCATATCGCTGAAGGCAATGCAGTCCTTCCTGGGAAGCTTGAATTATTATAGCCGATTCATTGAAGACTTTGCTATCTACGCGGCTGTGCTGTACGAGCTCCGGGAAGTTGACTATCATATGTTGCGCAAGGAGATCGGGCAACTTTACAGGAGGGCGCCGACTCTGGTCTTGCTGCAGTTTGTCCGCAAGTGGAGGTCGAAGATCATATGAAGCGTGCACAGTTTGGCTTTGGTATGTTGAAGGTTAAGATGGCGACGGCACCGATTCTCAAGCATTTCGCTCCCGAAAAAGTGCCGACCATTATTGTATATGCCAGTAAGTGGGCTATCTCGGCCACTTTAGTGCAAGATCACGATGGTGTGTATCATCCAGTCACGTTTACGAGCCGGACGCTAAAACCAAATGAAGTGAACTATGGAATTGTCGAGAAAGAAGTTCTGGCGTTGCTACGAATTCTGGATGTGTGTTACAACCTGCTGGTCGGCCGACCTATAAAGGTCCTGTCAAGACAGTCTACTTTGTCCTGGCTATTATCATCCAATGGGATGGACGGACGTCTAGGCAGATGGTCGGCGGTCTTGTCGCAGCGGACCCTCGAGGTCGTTAAGTGCACCAGGGGCGAGGAAGAGATATTGGGCAAATTAGCTGCCAGTATCACCCCTCGGTCTGAAGTGGACGAGGCATTGATAGCGATTGCCCCGAGGAAGCAACCTCGGCAGTCAGTTTCGAGACCGCCACCGACCGTCGACCATGATGAAGAGCTCTTGGTCTTAAGTTTTGACGGATAGGAAAGCGTGAAGAAGAAGGTCGGCGCCTATAGTTCCATATTGTGGAAGTTGTCACAATGGTCTATAGTTGCAGCCGCTGCCGATTTCACGCCGGATATTACTGTTAACGAGGCGGAGTACCGAGGTCTACTTCTATGTCTGGACCTGCGGTCGTCGCAAGAGAAGGGGCGATTCATCATATGTGGTGACTCCAACCTAGTGATCAGGCAGATCACCGGAGAGATTGACTGCAAGGATCCACGACTACGGACACTAAATGATCGAGTAATGAAGGCATTGAAGGACCACCCCAACCACGAGCTATTGCACGTGAAACGGGACTGGAACAGAAGCGCCGACTACCTCGCGACCAAGGCCATGCAAGACCAGACCGGGGCTACGATCACCGAGAAGGCCGTTCTGGATGAATTGATGAATATAAACAGGCTCCCAGAAGTGATCGTACCCAAGAACGCCCCAGTCCAGGTGCATGTGATGGTCGCGACTAGATCGAAAGCTCAGAAGTCTCGCCGACGGTTCCCGAAGGAAAGTTTGAACGAATATGCAGTGCAACAGTTAAGAATGGAACGGATCCTCAAGGCGCAGGACGAAGAAGAATGGATTATGAACCTGAAGACCTACCTGCGTGGTGAACTGTCCAAGTTGACGAACGATAAAGCGAAAGAGTGCATCAAGATCGCGGATAGCTACGAAGTGGATGATAATGGATTATTGTATTACTGCCGCGATGCCGACCAAGACAGTGCAGACCGGGACCGACTGGCGAAATTAGTGATCCCCGAGTTGCTGCAGCCGGATGTCCTTCATCACTATAACGTGAGTCTAGAAGGGGGACATCAGGGTATAGTCAGGACCTATCACAAGATCAGGTCCCACTTCCACTGGAGAGGTCTTTTCCGCAGTGTGCAGAAATATGTGGGCTGTTGCACGGATTGCGAGACCGGAAAGGGTAGACCGGTAATCAAGGGGCGATCGCCCGGAAATATCGAATCTAGCTACCTTTCCAGGTGATAGAGATGGACCACATACCGTCACTGCCTAGATCGACGCGCGGCAACACTGAGCTGCTGATCTGGGTAGACCTGTTCACCGGTCTAGTTATTGCGAAGGCAAGTGCATCTCGGTCTGCGGAGAAGATCGCCCAGAGCTACGAAGAATGTGTGTTCCGAAGATTCGGCGCCAGCGAGGTCACCAGGCACGATCGGGAACCTGGTTTTATTGCCGAGGTGTTCCGGACGTTCAATAACATGCTGGGCCAGAAACAGAGTGCGACGATGGCATATCTTCCGCAAGCAAATGGATCGGCGGAACGCATGGTGCAGACCATAACGAGGGCGATCAAGATGTACGTTGCTGACCCAGACCAGCGAGATTGGGACGAGTATGCAGAAAGGCTGGTGTTTGCACTCAACTCGTCGACCGATCGGGTCCGAGGAGAAACGCCTTTTTATCTGACATATGGATGGGACCCTCGGTCGACACTGGAAGCTGCGATACCTGTCGGGTGCACCCGGACCCGCGATCGCGATGCTCGACGCTGGCGCATGCAGGTCCAGAAACACTACCATCATGCAAAAGAAGTCGTCAACGAAAAGCTGCGTCAGGCCACACAAGACCGGGCAGACCGGACCAATGACCAGGTCCGACCCCACGGTAAGAACCAGGGGCGAGGGTATGGCTATACCTAGACCGAGTGAAAGAGTGCTATGCGAAGAAGCTGGCTCACATGTGGCACGGCCCTTTCCGTGTTGCCGAGCTGATCGGTGAGCACGCTGCCCGTCTAGTAACAACTGGTACAGATTACAAGGTCTTCCCGATCGTGCATGTGTCCAAGTTGAAGCTGGTCCGAGAATTTCCTGATCGACCCAAAACTCCCTGTATGGTAGACGAAGAAAAGAGATTTGATTTCGATGAAGCGTTACTTCCGGAGGACAGTTGGGAACGACCATTAGAGGAAGACGAGTTTGAAGTGGAGAAGGTCTTAGATGTTCGGTCAACCAAGAAGACCAGGTTCGGTCGGACTCACCGAGAGTATCTGGTCCGATGAAGGACCATGATGAATCAACTTGGGTCGACGAGCTCGACTTGAATTGTGGGGCTCTTCTACGAGAGTTCGAACGAGAACGAGTCAGTCGTAATCGCTTCGCAGTGATGCAGACTCATGAAGACCAAGACCAAGACACGCAGTAGCATCGGTCGGTCTAGACCGGTGTGAAGATGTGGAAGGTCCGGAGTTGATGTGAAATTGTGATGAACTGCGACGAATTGGAGTAGCGGAATAACGAATGTGATGACTATTTTTCGTGATGGAGGTGGAACTGTTTACGATAACGTGTTCGGTGCAACTATGGATAGAGTGGTAAAATTAGCTCAAGTGATGTGACGATTGGACATATGAAAAAGAAATGATGACATGTATTGCGAGTTATCTGGTCGACTACCTGCGACTTCAATTGCTATCGCCCCACAGACGGCCGATGACCATCGACGGATGATTTTGCACTTGATCCTGAAACTGGTTACGCCAGGGGTCCTTCCGGTCAAGCTGGACCAAAGCATCCTTGAGGTCCGCGACCGGCTCAGCGCAATCAAGACCGGGGTACCATATGCCGTCGTCGGCCTGCAGTCTGGTCTTCTCAACGCGACGCCTCGGTATGTGGAGGAACACCGAGTACAAGAACACGTCGACGTCACACTCGCGGGCTCGCATCCCGTCCAAAATGTACTGGCACAGGGACTGCCAAGCCTCGCCCGCCCGAATTCGACGTCGCTTGCGCTTGCTCTGGAACGTCGCCAGGCCCGGATCTTGTCGTACCCGGTCGGGGGGAAGCACCAAGTAGTGGGAAGCTTCCCAAATTGCTTGGCCGTGGATCTTGTTGAAATTCTTCACCCGGCCTAGCAAAGTGCCGCTCCACGGAGTCAAGTGGAACACAAGTCCTATCTTGAGGTGTTCGAAAATTTTCCATGGTTCATCGCCGTAAAGGCGGGAGATCTGCGCCGACGTAATCAAGCCCGCCCTCCATGCAGACGCGGCAGGGGTTTTCTTGGCCTGTGGAAAGAGCCAGAGGTCCGGGCGGGAGAAAGACCGGTCCAGAAGCTGCTTGGTCATGGTAGACCGGCGCAAACAGCCGATTTGCCCCGACGACCACGGCAAGGTGATTTCAAACGTCCACGGCGGAAGGGAGCTGGTGTCAACTGCCATGTTCTTCAGTAGAGCGTACTTGTGAAGCTTGGATGTCCCGGGGAGAACCGAAGGCGCCGGATTCGCTGATGTCGATACTGGTGTGGCGTCACTTGGCAAAACGGTCTTCTGTTCTGACCCTAATGTCGACGCCACTTGGATGAAACTTTCACGTAAATTCGTTCGTGACTTGGACTGGATGGCCACCATAAACTCGGAATCGCAAGACCCTTCGCTGGAGTCCTCCTCGGACGAGACCCCTGTGTGCTTGGTGCTATTTGCAGTACGGCGCGAGGGCGCTCGACTTTCCGAGGGGCTGTAGATTTCGCCCGTGTCCGAGTCCGATTCCATAAGAAGCGCCTGTGTCTTGGCTCGCTTATGAGGCACTGCACGCTTCCCCTCGAGTCTGGGTTCGCGCGCAGTGCACCGCGCCCTCGAGCTACCCGGCGCGTCCGCGCGCTTCTTTGATTTGTGTGCAATTTCGGGCTGCTGAATATCAGCCAATGAACGGTGTCGGTCTTGGTCCTGCTGCAAGCGGTCTTGGTCTTGCTCCGAGGCGACTAAGGTTGCCGACGCAGACTAATATATGCTGGAGGAAGCAGTCGAACACGGAGGCAGCAAGTTCATCAAGCGCTGGCGGCACTGGTCTAGTGCCACCTGACGACGACCCGACTCTAGCGTCCAAGCGTCTGACTTGTCTTGATAAGACCGGACCTTCCCGGTCTGGTCTTGAATGGAAATTTGAAGTTCGGCAATGCGTCGCACGAAGTCGTCGCCTTTCATGCGCAGTGAAGTCTCGTCAAACTGTCCGTCCAGTTCCTGCCGGCGAACAAGTGCAAGTTGATCCCGGAGATGGGACTGATAAGCCTCCAGACGGGACAGCTCATGACGTGCACTTACCAGCTCCTCTAGAATTGGTCGGATCTGGTCAACATGAGCGTCGGACTGCCTATCAGCATCAAGCAAGGCACATATTGCCTTGACGACGCTGGGAGGGATGAGAGCTGAATACAAACGAGGGTCAAGACAAGTACAAGACGAAGACCATAGATACGCACCTCGTGTTGCCTGGTGGGCCACCTGGGTCCTGAGACGCATGTTTTCTGCAAGCATGTCCTGCATCCGCGTGTTGGCTTCAGCCTGACGCCCTTCCGATGTTTGAAGTGCAGGAGAGTTACATGGGCTGCCAGACCGAGCCGACCGGACAGGTGAAGCAATGTGGAGCGACTCGGCACATAGAGTTTCTACAAGAACAAGCGTCAAGAGGAAGCATAAGAGGATCGATTTCACTAAAGTAATTACCTGGCGCAGGTGGAGAAGATGGCTGGTCCATGGTGAAGAAGTGTGAGTGACCAAGGTCCAGTTGGTCGAGTGATGGGTGAGTCAGACCGTTATCGTTGTGCGACACGGTCGGACTCAGGGGCGGCTGTGGTGAAGTGTACCACAAATTTGGTCACTTTTGGTCAAGTCAGTTGGTCGAGTTTCCGATTGGTCTAAACAAGGGGGGCTTTTTAGCCTATCAGATTCAAGGAGTATCAAGAACGCCGGTCTTGGGTGAGTCACCTGACATTGGGTATTTTACATAATTTTGTGTGGGTACATTAGGGACCATAGGGAGGTAGTATTATTGGTTAGTTGTGGTTTTTCCAAGTAGAAGTCTTTTGGATACGGATTTTCCGGTAAAGGTTTTTTGGTCTAGGAATAAGTGGCAAAAACCTCTTCTGGTCTTGGTCTACACCGCAGCAAGGGGTCTCCGTTATTATTTCCACGTACACTAGTCGCCTCCACCCGCCGCGGAGTGTTTGGGGGCAGAGGGTTGAATTATCCCCTCTTGCCTATTATACCCGGTCTGGACGCGCCGCACGCGCACTTTGGCCACCAGAAGTCCCTCGACGGGAGTACGATTTGGCGATCTCGACACTTTAAGTCAAGTACGTTTGGAACGTGCTATTCACTGGATTGGTCTTTACGTGGAGATATCGTTTGTGGAGTTTCACGGGCATACTGGGTCTTCACGTGGACATATTGGCTTATTGTAACATTGGTTGGAGTTTAGACCGGTTTTGGTCTTCTCTCATATTGGTCAGGGGCTAGACCGGTTGATTGGTTTACCCTCTATTATTTCGTATTGTTCAGGTCTAGATCGTTTGAACTATCGACCTATTGGAATTTATCTTTTGGAAGTGTTTCTGGTCTGTACGTACATGGGGTGAAGAGTTCCGCCCTAGGTACATCTAGCCAGCACGGTCTCATATTCAAGACCGAATCAGATCGATCTGCGATCCCGATCCTCCGAGTGTGTAACTAGCCCATTCCATCGGGTACACAAGGTGAGATGAACTTAAGTGAATCGGACCAAGTGTCTTTGGATGATGACCGGTCGTCTGCCAGCAGCGGACGATCGGACCAGATTTCGAGTGGAGGTCCGCGGGGTACCCCCCCGTAAGTTGGAAGGCTGGGCACGATGGTGGTGGTCAGGTTGTCGATACAAATGTATTCGGTTTCGAACTTGACTCTACCACAGGTGCCGCGTGAAAATAAATTTGTCCATGCATAAATTTGTGGAGACGAAAATTTGGTCTCGACAAATTTAACCTCGCGGATAAATTTGTTTTGTCCTGGGTGGACAAACTACTTTTGTCAAATCGATATATCGGGGTTTTGGTTGTCATCCAATGGTTGAATTCGTCACATTATACTTTCTGAAACCAACCAATTTGGTTAAACCCGGGGTCAAACCCGAGACCTTCCGGTCCCGAAGCGAGTAGTAAACCAATGGACTACGGTCGGATTGATTAGATCGGGCAATTAGGCCCCCTATTCAGATCCGTGATTCATGAATAAATGCTTGATTCAGATTCATGATTCATGAATCATCCTAACCCTACACCGCTAATTACAGTGAGCCAATATGCACAACTGCTAGCAGGCACATATATGCCAATACCATTTGCTGTGTGTAATGAATACAGGTCAGCTGGGCCTATTCTCAGCTCCGCTCAGAATAGGTTGGTTGCCACTTTAACTTTAATAACTGTTTTCATTAATAATGACACGCTTGTCACTTCGTTACTCCTTAATCTTATTGGTCATTGCTTCTTAAATTTCTTTTAATTCCGTCGGTTAATTCTGTAGTCGTAGTCGTCAGCCCTGGGAAAATGAATCTGAATCATGAATCAGGCTTGATTCATGATTAAGTGATTCAAATAGGAGGCCTACGGGCAATGGTACAAGAATGATTAGAATATCAGTCAAGACGTATCGTTCCGAAATTCTCCTATAAACTACCACTCTGCATCCTAAACTTTCTAGTTCTGACTTTGCAGCGACGCGAGTTCTTCCTGAAGCCCCATGGCGTACTTTGCAATCTCGTCCCTCGAAGAGCACGACTTCATAATCATATTACGCAGCGCCAGGCGCGCCGAGTGGACATTTGGATCATGAAAGGTAGTAAAAAGCGGATACCGAGCTACAGACGACGTCGAAATCACCGAGGACTCTTTCAGTTTCTTGGTTACCTGATAAGAGCTTTCGCCCTGATTCACCGTGAACTCTGCGTGCAGCAATTTCTTGATTTGAGGCGAGGTGGGGGCCATCGTGCTCGAATATGAAGAAACTGCGACACTAGTAGGGGACACAAGCCCCCTCATACATAGCTTCTGGTTATCGTTCACGAAGGTGTGAGCGCTAGCTGATGGCAGCTGCGCCTCAGCACTGGCTAGACTAGTACGAAGGCCAACGCGCTTGTAACCTCCTGCACGAATATGCACGAGAACACAAGCTCCTGTCTCACCCGTTCCCTCCTTATTGGCAAGCATAACAGCATGCATGCGAAATACTTTCTTTTTCGCAGCAATGTCATTGGCGCGGCTGTAGCATGTGGCAGTAACGTAGCGCACAAAAGGTTGGTTCTTCGGCAGTCCAGTAACAAAGCTCATTTTGCGCCATTCAAAGTCCTTGCTCAACTCGCTCTTGCGTCCTCTACTCACACCTATCTTGTTTGCGGCTGGGGGTCTCATCCCGGCCGTCGTTTCAATGGGATGTCGTTTCTTCCGAGGAAAGCCAAAGGACCCTTTACCTAATAACCTTGCACACTTGAGAAAGTACATACAAGAAACTGGCTGGGTATAAATGAACTCGGGATGCAGTGGCACACCGCGAGCGTCCACACCAAGGTCGTACATTGGAATATTGAGGTTACTCTTGGGATTGGAAAGTATATCGTGATATTGTTTCGCCGAGGGCCACGGTGTCTTATCTTCCACCTCCTTTTCCTCCTGCTGAGTCAGCTGCACTCTCTGATCAACAGTCGGTACATGTGACAACACGCCCCATAAAGAATCAACACGCTCATAGCGCGGCTTCCGTTGTGTCAATATTTCGGCGAGCCTAGGCAGCACCATCAAGCGTGGCGCCTTCTCAACTCGAGTTCCATGCAACGCGTTGTGGTAGATTTCGGGTGGGCGGGACCTCTTTCGACGGATCCATTGAAAATCTGGAGCATGGCCGTTGTCTTTTTCGTCCCCATTGGCGTTCATGGGCTTGACCGACTGATCAGATTGAGGATGTATGCCTCCTTAACAGTTATTCGTGGAATGGTAGGAGCCGAACTTGTAGTTTGGAGTCGCGCTCTGCGGTGATGGGACGCACTTTGTGTATCCCTCGCATACGTGGGACTTACTACCACGCTTGGCTTGTGTATGCTAATTGTAATCCAGATACTTTAGTCTGCGAGATCACAATAGTAAATCCCGAAATGGGAGTTTTTTTGATACCTGAACCTTATTGAAGGGCGAGGGAAAAATCACCCCAGCTTTTTCGCAAAATCACCCCAGCTTTTTCGCAAAATCACCCCAACCGTGGGCTTTTCACCCAACCACCTCGTTACTGACCCATTAGCGCAGAACAAATGCTCTAATTATGCATGAGTGTACTATTTCTACACACACACTCCTCAAAAATGGTGTTAGGTCGCACAACAGCAGCAATTAATGTAGTACCATTCACAACTAAAATGTGTGCTATATAGATGGCGATGTAGAGATGCTTGAGAAGACGATCGAATCGATGCAAGTGATGGGTGTTACAGACATTAAAGAGACCTTGATGGAATTCAAGGATGCACACAAACGCACGGTGCTGCACTTTGCAGCGGCGAAAGGACGGCGAAAAGTGATGAATTAGATTGTAGAACGCGCTCCAGAGTGTCTTCAGTGTGTGGATGAAGAAGGAGCGACGCCATTACTCTATGCATCTAAGGAGAATGATTTTTCTGCTGTAAAGTTGCTCTTAGCGTACGGTGCGGATCCTAATGTAGCTATGAACGCCGTTGATGCTGGCGTGCCTCATTAACAAACCTGTAGTGGTAAAAGAGCTGCTGGAAGGTGAAGCGTCCTTACCACCAACAATGGAAGGCAGTTTCACAGCTTTACACATGGAAGCGGAGACTGGATTCATCGAAGTGATCGAGTCATTCTTCACTGGCCGTGTGGAAGACACAAAGAATTTGCAAATGTGACTTCCAATGCTGGTGCAACGCCGTTGCAACTTGCTGCTGGTATGTGTCACCACGCGATTGTATCGCTGCTTAAGCCCATTACAAAGGGATTCGAGAAAGTAGACCTGGACAAAATCATGACGGACGAAAAAGTGAAGCTCGATGCGCACTACGAGCACGCTGCAAAAAGCAAAACCCGGATTCGTCTGTTCAAACAAAGGATCCTGTTACGTGTGAGGAGAAATTAGAGGCGGAAATTCAGCGAAAATTCGCGGATATTGAGAAGGAAGAGGACATACTCGTCCTTGAAGCTGTCGAGGTGAGCAACGAGCAACAAGTTGAAGCGATTTAGCTCAAAGACGAGGGAACAAGGTGTTCTAGACAAAAGATTATAAACAAGCTGTGGATCTGTACTCGAAAGCGATTGCCATTACACCTCCAGGCGCTGTTTTCTATACCAAACGATGTGCCGCTTATTCAGTGCGGGGGATGCCAAGCAAGCGCTGCATGACGTTCGGGTGTCCAAGAAATTTCGCCCTCAGTCGCCAAAAGCGCTACTTCGCGAGGGACAATGCCTGGAGGCGCTTGGACTGTATGAAGAAGCTGCTTCTGCGATGTGGGCGGCCATCCAGCTTGCACCTAATGAACAGCTCCTGAAGCGCCTAGGGAAAGTGGAATTTAATAGATGCATCTGTAGTTGTTCCTACTGTCGTTGCCACAATAGTTGATAATGATTGTACTACATTAATTGCTGCTGTTGTGCGCCCTAACAACATTTTTGAGGGGTGTGTGTAGAAATAGTACACTCATGCATAATTAGAGCACTTGTTCTAGGGTTAATGGGTCAGTAACGAGGTGGTTGGGGTTAAAAGCCCACGGTTGGGGTGATTTTGCGAAAAAGCTGGGGTGATTTTTCCCTCGCCCCTTATTGAAGACCACGGCTAAAAAATTGACTGGCTAATTATACAAAACAGCGATGAGAAGATCCAAAAAGACCGTGCCCAACCAACGCTAGCCCCGTCTTCTCTTTGCCACATCTCCATCAACCTCTAACTATACGCACTGGCGTAGCGCGGCTGAAGAAAAGACCCCAGGAAGTGTCCGATTTGTGATACCATTAACCTTCAGTAATGTATATGTTGATTTTACAAGCGATGCATGTGTAGTCTGGTACGGGACTGCATACAAACTTCAAGTGAAGCGCGACCATTGTAGTCACTTATGCATTTATGCATTTTTAGCTACTTTGGAATTTTATCTTTATATTAACTTTTAGGTTAGGTTGTTAAGTACGCATTTATAATTAGTATATTTTTTGGGAATTGGTCGGGCCACACACCCCAAATTGATCGGGCCACCCCCCCCTCCCTTTTATGTCCAAATGCGTCAAATGTTTGTAAGTTTTGGGCTTCCAAAATTAACCTTTAAATTAGGGATAACCTATTCGCACATGATGTTTTTCCTAACGGCACATGATTGAGTAAACATCATGTGCGAATAGGTTATCCCTAGATAAATGATGTTTAAATTTTAGCAATATCTCGCTAATCTGCAATCCTTTTGAGTCATGTTCGAACGGTTGACTACGCCGAAAATAAGGCAATCAAGACGGCTATAATAGCAAAAACCAGGGCAACCCACCAATATCGAGCTATACCCGTGGTTTCCTTGCTATTCTTGACAACCCTCTTCTTCGAGTGAGCAATAGCGGCTACATTCGTCGCGTAAAAACATGTCAAACACAAAATATACATAGGTGGAACTAAGCTTATGACGGACCGCAACGTGCTGCAGCAACGTTGTTCTGATACTGCTCCTTTTCTACCTTGCAACACTGTCCAGGGCTTTCCTTTGATGACTTGGTTAATGGCATACTACCCGAAACCAGCTCTTCCGAGTTGACGTCCTGCACAAAAGTTTGCTGGGCAGTCAAGCCATTGCTGCTTACCGCAGCTATTAAGTCTGGGAATGCAGTAGATAGTGCGTCTGCAGCCTTGGTGGGCAAAGTGGCAGTTGGGTCATAGTGCATCGCCTCAGAGTGCAAAGGCGTATTTCCATGAACATTTCTAAGCGGCTTTGCACCCTGCCCAATAGCAATAACAATTGACCGTAAAAGCTTTTGGCTATTTAACTAGCCAGAATATATTTCAGAAACCTTGGAGATCAAGTAGCTTATCATCTCGAGCTGGTTGTCGCCGTTTTTAATACATTCCCAATGCCTACATATACGCCAACATATTATTTTAGGGTGAACTCTTGCCTCTAAACAACATATGCTTAGAACGTTACAATGGTGTATTGCCCTTGCCGTCAACGGCATTGACGTTGGCTCGACCCGTCTCAATAAATAGCTGGACGATTTCTAAATTCCCTTTTCCAACTGCGATATGCAATGCGGTCATTTTCTTCATGTCCACTGCATTTACGATCGCTTTGGCTTTCAACAGCAACTTTAACACCGTTTCTTCCTCATACTCTGAGTCATTCGCAGCAGTCCGAAATAACTTTTCAATGCTTTAAATACTGCAAAGTATTGCCTAACAAACCTGTTGCCAAATGCAGAACCGTCTGGCCAGACGAGTCTTGTACATTTAAGTCTGGTTTACCTTTCAAAAGAGTTTGAAAGATTTCTTTAAACTCGGAGGTTGCTGAGCCAGAGCTAGCATAAGTGGCGTAAAGCGATGCTTCTTCTCTTGGAGATTGAGCATAGCCCCATTTGCCACGAGATATCGCACAATTTCCAGTTGATCTTCAGCCACAGCCACGTGCAGCACTATCGAACTCAATAGTTGTTATATTAATATAAACCATCGAAATTGATGTGTCTGTGATACCGGACTCGCCTTTCTTGTTCTGGAAAGCCGAGTCGCTCCGCAACTCAATTATCTTCTCTAGGTTGCCGCTTGCTATTACAAGATTCAAATATCAAACCGTGCGCACTTAGAGTTGTGTACCTGCAGCGCGTCGTAATTGCGCCATCTACTTCTATACTATAAAGGGATAACCTATTCGCACATGATGTTTACTCAATCATGTGCCGTTAGGAAAAACATCATGTGCGAATAGGTTATCCCTTAAATTATACTAGCTTTATTACTTAACGTCTGAAACGTCGATTGGATCGACCCTTTCCACGTCTTTTTTGATGCGAAACTTGCAGGCATTCTTGCTCCATATATGGGTGGTCTGTCACGCGGTGAGGGAAACAGCACGCCTTATGCCGAAGCCTCATGCCGAATCAACGTAAGTTGCGACCCTGAGACGACGAACATTGTGTATCAACATTGCACCGCCAAGCAGCTGTAGGTTGTGCCATTCGAGACGTGCTTGGACAATATGCTGACGTGGAATACTTTCGACTCCATTTTCCACCAAGAAGTAAACGCAAATGGCCAGTATCTCAAGAAAATATGGCGGTTCACGCGAGCCTTTTGTGAACATGAAGGCTTCATTCATGCCTTGCGACGCATACGCCGTCGCAATCTTGCTACACCCGGAATACATCAAGACGACGACTAGAGTAAAGGGTCACATCCACTTGGCTCCAGATGAGAAGCGTAGCGCGTCTCTATATGACAAAAACTGTCCTCCAGAGGAAGCGAATGTGACTCTCGTGACTGAAATCGACGCACGTGTTTTCGTTGACTTGTTACACCACCTGTCAGCCAGTGAAGGCAGAAGATGTGCTGGTAGCTACGAAGTAGCATGAAAACGCTTCTACCGATAGAACTTTATAAAGTCAACTGCATATTATGCCCAGCGAGTCAACACATACGGTCAGCGCTGGGTTACCTACATGTTGGTACGTGCAGGTTTCTGAAAAATTGGATGAACCCATACACGGAAGCGAACGACTCTCTGTTGCCTGTTGGCATACTGGCGACGAATATACTCGTTCTCGACTGGGGTTAAACCTGCTTCTTCAAATAAAGCCTTCACCTCCTCTATCGTAAAGTATTAAGCCCGCGTATTGTCTTGACGGACGTAAAAATTCTCCTGCAACTTGCAACCGGGACGGAAGCGAAGCTGCGCTTGGTCATACCGGCCGTAATCACGGAAGAAAAGTTTGCCGCCGGGTTAGACGGCAGTCACCACGGTTTTCACTGCACCTTCATCTTGTCTGGATGCAGAGCCGATAGGCAGAAGAAAAAGAGCGCAAAGTCTACTCCGCCATTGGCAAACGCTACGTCAGGGAGTGGGTCTTGGGTGATATCACATACTGAAGCTGCCACTCGAGCTTCATCGTACAGTGATTGGTTCTGTCCGCGTCCCATGTTATGTCAGCGCCTGAACGTACTTACTTCATCGTTGCAAAAGACGTACCTTCAAGAGCTCAATGGCGGACTCGGCAAAATCGATGGCTACTATACGCAGTGCAGGATTATTCGCAAGCAGAGGTAGTGCAGCATTCCCAACGCCACATCCAACCTCCAAGAGTGTCCTCGTGTCCCCAAGATCGGGGACGACGCTGAGATCTTTAAAGACCAAGTGTAGATAATGTCTATCCTTGTAAAAGTTGGTGGCATTACGTTTATAAAATTTATCCCAATTCTTTGCCGCTTCGTTCTCGTACTTGTCTGCAGCCACACAACGAATTACGTGCTAGTAAATTTGCACCTTTTGATCACTTGCCCGAGTTGACGCACGCTGCCAGAACGCGGGGATCGTCGACCTGTCTTGACTTAAATGCTCCTGTGCAAGTTTTTCACGCTCTTCTGTCCAAAGATCATCACATACCACTTGCTCCGGTCAAACACGTGTTTCGCGACGCCAGCTTTCTCTACCAACTCTTCCAGTTTATTATTCATTGGATTCTTGTTGCCACTCATTTTCCAAATATGCGAAGGCGATTGTTGCGAGCGTTTCGGAGAAAAGATGGGAGGTAAGAATTGATTTTTCACGCGTCTCCATACTGTGCACCAACGTATTTTATCTTTTCGTACAGGGTCACGGCCCAGATGGGCTCGGAGGTGAATCTGGCAAAGTCGAAGCTTCGTTGACTGTTGCTCGACAGAACGAAGCCGTCCAAAGCCTCATCGATCTAGCGCAAAAGCAAAGTAGTGAAGTGGTCATTGCGGCGATTGGACCGCTCACGAAACATTGCGTTAGTGATTCTGCTGGACCCAAATTTTTGTCGCACGTGAAGACGCTCGTGGTGGCGTGCGCTGGACCAACAATTAACTCATGTCAGTACGACCTCACCGGACACTCGCCATCCAACTCCGCTTTTCATTGAGATTTTCGATCCCACCATGAAGAAGAGTGATGCAGTCATTGCGGAACACTTTCACCTTACGGTCCTTCAAGAGAATGAGCATGCTCAGCGTCCCATTAGTCGCCCTACAGTCTTCTTCATGCCCCACTGTGCACACTTACTCTATCAACGTGCTCGCTTGTAATTGGGGACCTGCTCTCCAACATCCCCTTATCATTGGCAATAGTTTTTCCGCTTACACCGACCGTCTCCATCATACACTTGACGAGCAGTCACCCCATCTTCTCGTCACGGGCTCACCCTATGTCCACGAAGTGCCTCTATCCTACGCTGTAGCGTCCACTGACGAGGCATTTGCTCGCTATCACGCCGCGTTTCATGATCTGAGTCTCCATGCTTTCCCCCTACACTTGTAGAGCACGTGCTCGCTCCGCCCCACGCAGCCCCTTCTTGCTCTTCCACGCAACGATCCGGATAAACAAATTGCTCGTTTGTCTTTCTTCGCGTCCACTTACGACCTGTTACATGCTGTCTTTTTATTATTTCGGGACAGCATGAGGCTGACCACACACTGTCTGTGCCGTCGCACAAGGAGGTAAAAAATACGACGATATGTGTCCATTTCCATGGCTTTGTGTCGCTTGTGCCAGAATTATTGCGGATGTCAATTAATAAAGCTAGCATAAATTTAAAGGCTCATTTTTGAAGCCCAAAACTTATCCATATTTGCCGCATTTGGACATAAAAGGGAGGGGGTGGCCCTATTAACTTGGGGGTGTTGCCCGATCAATTCCCTATTTTTTTTACCTTAACAGCCTGGTTCAAGTAAGAAATAGAGGTAAAAGAAATAGAGGTCTCGGAAACTGCGCGGTTCAGACTATAGCTACAAAAATCAATATCGATATTAAAATTCAGTAACTGGTCATGTCTTCCAGTGCAGCTGACAACGAGGGCATTGTTCACGCCGTGTCGGTGGTTCAGCCCGGATTGGTTCCCGCATCATCCGAGGCGCCGGCTGCTGCCAGCAAGAAGCGCGGTCGACCGAAGAAGACTGAAACGTTCCAATCCTCGTCACTTTCGGGCAAGCGAATGATCAGAGGAAGAATTGCGGTAACTAAAACGTCAACAACCTGCTTGACTGATCGTAGGGCTGATGCTTTGCTCATCCCAAAGATAGAGGCAGCTTCGGCTAACGATCCCGGATATGTCAAATAGAACATTGCCACAGCCGTTCTATCCCGAGCAAAAAACGCAGCATTTCCGCCGATAGATTCATTCACTGAATGTCAGTGTGCGTCGATCATGTTGCAAATGCTATCGAATGAATCCTTGGAGCAACGGAACGGGTTGCGAAACCAGCCTTCATCAAACAGAGTGTTGTGATCTGCAACCACAAACAAGGATCGACGCATAGAAAATCGTCTGGACCTAGGCCGACGATGACTACGCCCATACTCATTATCGTCGCTATCAAGCACCACAGCATGGGCATTTGTTATAGCCAGAATTGCTGCTGAAACGACAGCAGCTCCAACCTTTCGACTGCGACTCGTCATCTCTATTAATTTTTCAGTCAGAAATAGACCTCTGGAACCTATATTTAATTAACAGAGGTGACCCTCTGGAGCTGACCAATAGAATTGCAGCGCACTTTTTTGGATCTCTATTTTTTCACCTCTATTTCTTACTTGAACCAGGCTCTAAAGAACGCATTTATATCCTGCCCTCTTGCGCCCCTAATATGATCAAGTAGGGCGCGCTTCTTTCATAGAAACTTCCTCCCATACGGTAAGGGGCTAATGGCCGATACTGTCACAACAGGAATTTTCACGTGCCCCCAACTCTTGTAAATTTCCTACAGTATAGATAACAAGAAGCTTGATGATCAGCTGATCAATATACGCAGCGAATTGTCAACGCTTCAGGGCAGACTGGATTCGGAGATAGCGTATTGTGTGCAAAAGCTTGTATCGTGTCGTCCACTTGGGAAATGTTTTTCCCGATGCGGATACCCGCGGGCGACCCAGACGATAAAGGGTACTCTGTTCACGGCTTCAGAATCAGGCCGGTCTGACCGGACCAATCACCGCATAATCAGGACAGCAAGTAATTGTACTGATCGGACCAATCACTGCAGTCATCACCACAGCTGGACTATCCATTGGTATCCTTGATTATGAGCGGTTGCGCCCTATTGGTAGTAGACCCTTGATGATTTGTTGCGTGTTGCATGGCAATGTCAGATCATATTTACCGGAGACTAGGGTTCGCTTCTGGGCAAAAACTCCTTTCCGGAGGGCCGAGCTGACCTGATGATGCTGTGGTGAAGCGTACTCAAGAATTTTGGTCGCTTTGTGTCAGCAGCACACCGATCGGCTTATCGGCGATCGGATTGGTGGAAATCAAGGAGGCTTTTAAGCCTATCGTGTTCGGGGGGTGTCAAGAACACGGATTTTGGTAAGTCACATGATACTGCGTGTACTACATATTTTCATGTTTGGTACATATTGGGGACTATAGGGGGTAGGTAGTTTTTGGTTTGGGTTTTGCCAAGTTTGGGTTTTGCTTCGTAAAGGTTTTGGCTTTTAGCTTCGTCTAAGAAACCGTTGGACCTCTAACTCAACAGTGGTCGTTTCGCCTTGCACGTCAGTCGCCTCTGCACGCCGCAGAGTGTTTTGGGAGAGGATGGTCGAGTAATCCCCTCCAGCTCATTATACCCGGCCGGGACGCGTCATAGACGCATTTGGCCCGCCGGAAGTCCCTCGACGGGAGTGCACTTTGGTCGACCTCTCAAGTTTAAGTTGCGCATGTTTGGAACGTGCTATTACGTCTATTGGATTAATTCGTTGAGATATCGTTCGTGGAGTGTGTCACGTTCTCATTTGGATCTCCCTATTGGACTATTGGACCCTATTGGATTACTGGAGTTTATCTCCCATATTGGTCGGGCTTTACGATCGGATCAGCGATCTGCCCTCTGGAGTGTACTCATTTCAAGTATAACTGGTCTACCCGTACCCAGGGTGAAGAGTTCCGCCCAGGGTACATTACCCAGCACGGTCTACCACATTTAGACCACAAGTCAATTCCTAGCGCCGATCCACCGAGTGTGTTACCAGCCCAATCCATCGGGTACACAAGGTGAGATGCAGAACAAATAGGACCAGGCGTCCTGTGTTGATGATCGGTCGTCTGCCAGCAGCGGTGATCCGATCGGATCGAAGGCGAAGGTTCGCGGGGTACCCCCCCCTTAAGTTGGAAGGCCGGGCACGATGGTGGTCAGGTTCTCGACACTAAGGTGTTCGATTTTGAACTTGACTCCACCACGATGGTGCGCGTGCCCGGATCACTTGGTGATCGTGGATACCACCGAGATGATATCTCGCGAAGAATCGATTATAACGAGTTAAATGTGGGATCATTCTGTAGAGGACATAAGGAACGGCTATCGCCTTATGTTCTCGTTGTCGATAAGGATGGCGATGTCCGATCTCGCCGGGTGGAGGACCAGATCGGGACGAATAAGTTTTTTCCTCCCCATAAGGCTCCCACCGGAGCCAATCGGGACTATAGCAGGTCTTGCTATAGTTCCGGAAAGGGTAATGACTTTTTTCCTGATCCTATGCATTTGAATGAATATTTTTACGAAAAGAAAATAAAAAGCGAAAACTACATGGAGGCTAATCGGAACGATTCAGCCCCCCCCCCCAAGGTTCCCAAGCAGAGGATCAGAATGCCGTCCGAGGAAGACGACTTGGAAGAGAAGTCGCAGGTCGGGGATGGGGTCATCAAAGAAGAAGACCTGACCAGGATGTACTACATCCACGAGTTGAAGCGATTTATTCGCGAAGACCAGGTCATGCGGATTATACACCCACCACCGAGCCGATCCAAAGCGATCGGCCGTTGATGCTAGTGAAGAACCCGCTGGCGATGTTGGCCGAGGTCGGCATGAAGGTTAGAAATCTCGCCAACGTGCAGAAACTCTTCGATATGGATACTTGGAAGCTGTAGATGTCGATGTCGACCTTCCACGACCATTTGGTGCCGTTGGTGGGGGCGGTCCGCCGCCCAACTACCACCGCGGCATTGAAGGTCGCCGAGACCACGGCAGTATACGACGATGTGTGCTCCGACGATAAGTCGTTGTATCAGTCTCCACCTGCCTCTAACAACCATCGGAGTTGGAGTTCGGTGTCGAGCGGATGGCCATGGGGTCGGACCAGACCCCATGGAAGCATAAAAAGGACGTGCTGCGACAAGGGGATGCATGACAGTTGGGGCCCCAGGAGCCCCCACAGGCTGCAGTACCCCAAGCCAACGTCCAAGCCATGTTTGAAGCGATGATGGAGCGTTTCTTGGAAGATCGATTCCGATCACCTCCGCGCCCACCTGCCCAGGACCGATATACCCGTCAAAACGTCAATATTTGCCTGGATGTGGATATAGAGTCAGTGGCATCAGCGGATAAGGCTATCCGAGGTGGTAAACCAGTCGGAAAAGGAAAACGCAAGCCGCAACCAACCCGAACGCGCCGATCGAGCAAGAATAGCGATTACGACATGGAGTCGGTCGGCGATCCGGGTGACCACTATGGGTCAGACGGTGCAGGGGCGGGCAGAACGCGTAAGGCTAACCTAGCCTATACGACCGCATTTGATCTTGGATCTTCCGTGATCCCACGTATTCGTATAGCTGCGAATACGGACCTTAAAGACTTTACCGGCAAGGACGCCGACGAGGAGCAAGCCAGGTCGTGGTTTGGTCGGGTCAAGTCTGCTTTCTTGAGGTATCAGACACCAAAAAAGCAACGGTGTATGATCTTCAGGGATCTGCTGAAAGGACCGGCTGCGAACTGGATCCAACAGTTGGGTCGGGATGTCCGGTCTGACTGGGATCTGCTATGTTCGGAATTTGAGGGGCAGTACTACAACTCCGGATTTTCTACCGCCCGCAAGTCCATATGCAGAAGTGGGGTGACGAGACGCCGATCGAGTATTGTCACCGTCTGAACGTGGCCGCAATTAGCGCCGGGATAGTGATCAAGGAAGGCAACCCGCCGACCGGTGCCGTTATGGAGCACATGGGTCACTATATTAGTACCCTTGATGACCAATAGCTGGCAGATCAGCTCACTCTGCTGCGCCTAAAGGATGTGACGGAAGTGGAGAGACATTGCGGACGCTGCAACACTCGCGCAGTATGAGAGCGAAGGTCTCCGTTGGATCGGGTCGCTACAGATCAAAGACCCAGACCGACCCTGTGAAGAAGCCCTTAACCAGATCGGCCCGTGCTGTTAAGGTGATTGTGGCCGAAGACAGCACCGGGTCGGAAGAGGAAAGTAGCGGCCTGTCCAGTCGGGAGTCGGATCAGGACCAGTGTCGCCACGTTTTCATCACGGAACCTGTCCCAAGAACCAGATCGGCGCCTAACCAGGCATATCGGAAGGGCAGGAGCGGGAACAAGTCCGACCCGGACCGACCTCGCAAGAAGTGTTCTCACTGCGGGTCGAGCAAGCATGACGGTGGGGACTGCTGGAAGAAGTTAACATGCAAGAAGTGCGAAAGACGCGGCCACCCCACTGATCACTGCCTTTTCTTGTGCAAGTCATGTGGAGAGATCCACGAGGACGGCCAGTGCAAGATTGAAGAGTTTTTCAATCTGATGCGCAAATGGTATGTTCCGAATAAGCACGCGGGGATGCTTCCACCGGACGTGGAAAAGATGTTAAACTAGAACGCTCGCCAGGTTGGAATCTGGATCGAGCCGAGCGGTCTACGTTTGGCATCTATGCATATGTCGGCAAGGAGAATAAAACCGACAATACATGTTCTGTTCTCAATTGCGTCGATCGGGATCATCCGGTGTACAATCTCACGACCGATGAATATTCCTGATCGAAGGTGGTCATGCAGCTGTATCTGCTGCCTGGGAAGTCTCGCGGATACTGGAAGTATCATGCGCCCGACAAATGGTTTAAGCAGGCGAAAGCCTGTGGTAAGATTAATAACCAGAAAGCGACGATGTTGTTCGACTCTGGAGCTAAAGTCTCGATAATCGACTCCGCCTTTGCTCGTAAGGTCGGATGTCGTATAGACGATACCCAGATACAAGAATGCGTTGGAATTGGGGAAAATTCTTACATGACCGAAGGAAGGACGCGCGTGAAGATCACCCTATCGGGTTCGTTGGTCTACTTCTTCTGCGCTTGGGTCGGCAAGCTGGCCGGTCAGAATGCCCTGTTAGGCATGGATTTTATGGTTCCAGTGGGTATTCGCCTGGATTTGTCTCTATGGAGTAATTACACTTCCTGATGAGGTCCAGATCCAGTTAGCTGGTCGGCGGCCCCTATACGGATCGCACACCGATCTGGTCAGGTGGGATCAAGATGTCACCATTCCAGTCGGCCAATCCGCTGATACCCCAGACGATAAAGGTTTTCGATCAAGAAAGTTAGGGGTGACCAGGGGCGACCGGTGGGTGCCGACCTTTGTGAAGAGCGCCGGCCGGTTTGATCACGTTCGACTCACTAATATCGGTGACAAGCCGCTTATGCCCGACAACAATACTATTGTTGGCATGAGGCTAGCGGAAGGGAAGGTGCCAAGAAAGGCGGGGTTCGTCTCGATCGGATCGAGACGGTATGTCGAGTGGCAGAACTTGGCATACCAAGCGACCACCGATCTGGTCAGCGATGATGGACCGGTGGAAGAAGATACCTCACCTATGGTGGAACGACCCAGCTATGCAACCCCGAAGAAGATGTTGGTTCGAAGAAAGACACCGTAGTCGCCGTACACGGTGGACCATAAAGCAGATGAGCCAAGGTTCGTCAACATGGTGGTTTCACAAGAACAGGCGACAGAGGAGCCGGAAACAGAAACAGAAAAAAGGGGACATGCGATTGCTGGGGCGGACCACGATGGCGCGCCTAAGCAGATCGACGTCGTCGAGGAGCAGCCCGCCGATTGGGAACAGCAGTATACAACCAACCAGGACGGTTTGGATGATACTGCCCCAGAAGACGATCAATTTTGCATACATGAGGGCGGGGATCAGTACATTCAGGAGCTGGAGAGCCAGATGGCAGTCCTCCCTGAAATGTCTGCCGATCCGCCCGAAGTCACCTTGGACGATCTACAAGTGGGTGATCGGGATGTCAACAGTCCCGATCAGATCGATCAGATTAAGAAGATCATCTGGAAGAAGAAGCATCTGCTGATCGGGAAAGGCAATGCCTTACCCCCTGCTGCTCGCGGAGCAATCTGTGACATCGATGTTGGTGATGCCAAGCCGATCGCCCAGCGATGCCGACGTGTGGCGCCACAGTACCGTGAAAAATTGTCCGATCTTATTAAAGGACTGTTGGCTACCAAGATTATTAAACCGTCGTTATCTCCGTGGACCTCGCCGATCTTGATTGTGATCAAGAAGAACGGCGTCGACATCAGGTTGTGCATCGACTATCGGTTGGTAAATTGGCTGACCAAGCTTATGGTGTACCCGATGCCGCTGATCAGCGATCTGCTAGAAGATCTGGACAAGACCCTATGGTATTGCTCGCTGGATATGGCAAGTGGATTTTGGGTGGTTTCGATGACCTATCGGGCTCGCGAGATCTCCGCATTTGTTACGCCGTCCGGCTGTTCGAGTGGAGCCGTATGCGTTCGGTTTGAAGAACGCGCCCCAGATCTACCATAGGATGATCGACAACGCATTGTATGGACACTTCAAGATCCGTACCGATCGGGACCCCACCGAAAACCATGATGTATTTACAGAGGGTGAACCCGATCGGGAAAGGAGACCGTCCGTTCTAGGGAGGCGATCGTATATCGACGACATACTGATCCCTGCTTCGTCATGGAGCGATCTGTACGAGAAGTTTGAACGGTTGTTGGGGACGTGCGATCGCTGTAACCTGTCGATCAGTGCTGTGAAGAGTTTTTGGGGCATGCCCAAGGTCGCCTATTTAGGTCATTTGGTGTCAATCAGTGGTCTGGAGGCTAATCCTAAGGATATGGAATCACTGAGCAACCTCCCGTTTCCCAGATCACTGAAGGCAATGAAGTCCTTCATAGGGATCCTAAATTACTACAGCCGCTTCATTGAAGACTTTGCGGTCTACGCAGCCGTGCTGTACGAGCTCCGGGAAGTCGACTATCATATGTTGCGCGAAGGAGATCGGTAAACTTTACGAGAGGGCTGCGTTCCGATCTGCCTGCAGATTTTTTGCCGGCGGAGGCAGATGACCACATGAAGCGTGCACAGGTTGCTTTCGGTATGCTGAAGTCCAAGATGGCGACGTCACCTATTCTAAGACACTTTGATCCGGAAAAAATGCCGATCGTCATTGTGTATGCTAGTAAGTGGGCCATTTCTGCCACTCTAGTGCCAGAACATGATGGAGTGTACCACCCGGTCACTTTTACGAGCCGGAAGTTGAAGCCGAACGAAGTCAACTATGGGATCGTCGAAAAAGAAGTTCTGATTTTCCTACGGATTTTGGATGTGTGCTATAACCTGCTGGTCGGCCGACCTGTAAAGGTCCTATCAAGAAAGTCAACATTGGCCTGGATGTTATCCGCCAATGGGATGGACGGTCGGCTCGGCAGATGGTCAGCGATCCTGTCACAGTGGTCCCTCGAGGTCGTTAAGTGCACCAAGGGAGAGGAAGAGATATTGGGCACGTTGGCTGCCAGTATCACCCCTCGGTCTGAGTGGATGAAGCTCTGATGGTGATTGCCCAAGGAAGCAACCCCCGACAATCAATCTCACGGCCTCCACCGATCGTCGATCGGGATGAGGAACTCCTGGTCTTGAGTTTCGACGGATCGGCTAGCGTGAAGAAGAAGGTCGGCTCCTATAGTGTCATACTGTAGAAGTTACCACAATGGTCTATAGTAGCAGCCGCCGCCGATTTCACGCCTGACATAACGGTCAACGAGGCGGAATATAGGGGGCTACTTCTATGTCTTGATCTGCTGTCATCACAAAAGAAAGGTCGGATCATCATATGTGGTGACTCCAACCTAGTGATAAGGCAGATCACTGGGTAGATCGACTGTAAGGCACCATGTCTGAAGTTGTTGAATGATCGGGTGATGAAGGCGCTGAAAGACTATCCCAACCACGAGCTATTGCACGTGAAACGGGATTGGAACAGAAGCGCCGACCACCTCGCGACCCAAGCCATGCGGGACCAGATGGGGTGACGATCACCGAGGAGGCCGTTCTACATGAACTTATGGACATAAACAGGCCCCCGGAGTTGATCAAGCCCAAGGACAGCCCCGATCAGGTACATGTGATGGCGGAGATTAGATCGCGAGCGCAGAAGTCTCGCCGATCGTTCCCGAAGGAAAGGCTGAGTGAGTGCGTTGTGCAACAGCTAAGGGCGGAATGGATCCTCAAGGCGCAGGACGAAGGAGAGTGGATTGTCAACCTGAAAGCATATCTGCGCGGTGAACTGTCCAAGTTAACGAATGATCAAGCGAAAGAGTGTACCAAGATCGCGGACAGTTACGATGTGGATGACAATGGATTGATATATTACTGCCGTGATGTTGACCAAGACAGTGCCGATCGAGACCGACTGGCGAAACTGGTGATCCCCGAGTTGCTGCAGCCGGATGTCTTTCATCACTACCATGTGAGTATAGAAGGGGGACATCAGGGCGTAGGCAGGACATATCACAAGATCAGGGCCCACTTTCACTGAAGAGGACTTTTTCGGAGTGTGCAGAAATATGTGGGCTGTTGCACAGATTGAGAGACCGGAAAGGGCAGACCGATAATCAAGGGGAGATCGCCCGGGAATATCGAGGCTACTTACCCTTTCCAGGTGATAGCAATGTATCACATACCGTCGCTGCCCAGATCGACGCGTATCAATACTGAGCTGCTGATCTGTATCGAACTGTTCACTGGTCTGGTGATCGCAAAGGCTAGTGCATCCCGATCTGCGGAGCAGATCGCCCAGAGTTACGAGGAATGCGTATTCAGAAGGTTCAGCGCCAGCGAAGTTATCAGACACGATCGGGAACCCGGTTTTATGGCTGAGATGTTCCGATCGTTCAATAAAATGCTAGGCCAGAAGCAGAGCGCGATGATGGCATATCGTCCGCAAGCAAACGGATCGGCTGAACGCATGGTGCAGACAATCACAAGGGCGATCAAGATGTATGTGGCCGATCCGGACCAACGTGACTGGGACGAGTATGCAGATAGACTGCTATTCGCACTCAGCTCTTCAACCGATCGGGTCCGAGGAGAAACGCCTTTTTATCTGGCGTACGGATGGGACCCTCGATCGACACTTGAAGCGGCGATACCGATCGGCTGCACTCGTACCCGCGATCGCGATGCCCGTCGTTGGCGTATGCAGATCCAGAAGAATTATCAGCATGCGAAAGAAGTCGTCAACGAAAATTTGCGTCAGGCCACACAAGATCGAGCAGATCGGAATAACGATCAGTTCCGCCGTAATGGTATTGAGCCAGGGGCGAGGGTATGGTTATACCTCGATCGGGTCAAGGGAGGCTATGCGAAGAAGTTAGCTCACATGTGGCACGGTCCTTTCCGTGTAGCAGAGCTGATCGGTGAGAATGATGCCCGTCTGATCACGATCGGCACGGATTACAAAGTTTTTCCGATCGTGCACGTGTACAAGCCGAAGCTGGTCAGAGAATTTCCCGATCGGCCTAAAATGTCCGGTCTGGTGGACAAAGCGGAGAGATTCGATTTTGAAGAAGCTCTTCTGCCGGAATAAAGTTGGGAAAGGCCATGGAGGAGGACGAATTCGAGGTGGAAAAGGTGCTAGATGTCCGATCGGTCAAGAAGACCCGTTTCGGCCGCACCCACCGAGAATATCTGGTCCGCTGGAAGGATCATGACGAAGAAACTTGGATCGACGACCTCGATCTAAATTGTGGGGCACTGCTACGAGAGTTCGAGCGAGAACGAGTCAGTCGGAATCGCTTCGCAGTGATGCAGACCCATGAAGACTGTGGAGAAGCGTGCCCAAAATTTGGCACACTTCTGGTCAAGTTTTGCCAAGGCATTTGGTAAAATTTCGGATTGGTTTAATAAAGGGGGGCTTTTCAGCCTATCAGACTCAAGTGTCAAGAACGCAAGTTTTGGTGAGTCACCCGACTTTGGGTATTTTACATATTTTTTGGGGGGTACATTTAGGGACTATAGGGTAGTAGTATTTTAGTTGTGGTTTTACCTTTTAGGACAGAGGTTATACCTTTAAGTAAGGAAATCTTTTAGCTTTTGGATAAGTGGCTGAAACCTCTTCTGGTCTTGGTTCACACCACAGCTAGGGGTCGCCGTTCTTCCCTCTTCGTAAACTAGTCGCCTCCGCCCTCCGCGGAGTGTTTGGGGGAAGAGGGTCGAATTATCCCCTCTCGCCCATTATACCCGGTCTGGACGCGCCGCACGCGCACTTTGGCCCACCGGAAGTCCCTCGACGGGAGTACGATTTGGCGATCTCAACACCTCAACTCGAGTACGTTTGGAACGTGCTATTCCCTAGATTGGTCTTGGCGTGGAGATATCATTTGTGGAGTTTCACGAGCATATTGGGTCTTTACGCGGACATATTGGCTTGTTTTAATATTGGTTGGAAGCTCGACCGGTTTTAGTCTTATTTCGTATTGGTCAGGGGCTAGACCGGAACGGTCGGTCTACGCTATATTATTTCGTATTGGTCAGGGGCTAGACCGGAACGGTCGGTCTACCCTATATTATTTCGTATTGGTCAGGTCTTGATCGTTTGGACGATCGACCTATTGGAAGTTATCTCTTGGAAGTGTTTTTGGTCTGTTTGTGTCTGGGGTGAAGAGTTCCGCCCCAGAGATACCTACCCAGATCGGCCTTCTATATTAAAGACCGGCTCGATCCAATCTACGATCCCGATCCACCGAGTGTGTAACTAGCCCATTCCATCGGGTACACAAGGTGAGATGAACACTAAACAATCGGACCAAGTGGGTTCTAATGACGACCGGTCGTCTGTTTGCAGCGGACGATCGGACCAGATCTCGAGTGGTGGTCCGCGGAGTACCCCCTCCGAAAGTTGGAAGGCTGGGCGCGATGGTGGTAGTCAGGTTATCGATGCTAATGTTTTCGATTTCGAACTTGACTCTACCACAAGACGAAGACCAAGACACACAGTAGCACCGATCAGTATATCGATCGGTGTGAATATGTGTAAGGTATGAATTATTGTGAATTTTGCGATGAACTGTGATGAACTGGAGTAGTGGAATGACGAACGTGGTGATGATTTTCGCAATGGGGATGAAAACTGTATATGATAACGTGTTGGTGCAAGTTTGGAGAAAGTGATGAATTGGTCAAGTGATTGGATGATCAGTAATGTGAAAAGAATGATGACATGTATTAAATAATTATCTGGTCAGCTATCTGACGCATCAATAGTCGCAATCACCCCACAAACGACCGATAGTAAATGCCGTATGGTCTTCGATCTGGTCCCGATGTTGAATACGCCAGGGCTCCTGTAGATCGATCTGGATCAAGGCATCCTTCAGGTCTACGACTGGCTTGTCGCACCGAGCACCGGGATACCATATGCCGTCTTCAGTCAACGCCCGGAGGCTCTCAATGCGACGATTGGTCATGTGAAGAAACACCGGATACAAAAAGATGTCGATGTCGCACTCGCGGGTCAGCATCCCTTCCAGAATAAACTGGCATAGATCAGCCAGGCCTCGCCCGCCCGACTACGACGCTGTTTCCGGAGCTTCCGATACAAGATCAGGTCTTGGTCACGTAACTTCCTACCAGTAGGAAGCACTAGATAGTGCGTAGACTCCCAGATCGCCTGGCAGTGGGCTGTATTAAAAGCCCGAAGTCGACCCAGAAGCGAATCGATCCAAGGAGTCGACGCGAATATGGAGTCCAACTTGGCGCTGAGTATCACTGCCCATGGTCGATCTGCATACAGACGGGCGATTTGCGGTCCTGTGACTAGATCCGCCCGCCACACAGACGGGTCAGGGGTTTTCGAAGCTGGAGGGAAGAGCCATAAATCTGTTCGGGACATCGACCGGGCTAGATCTTGCTTGGTCAGAGCTGATCGGTGCAAGCTACCGATCTGCCCCGGTGACCACGGAAGAGTGGCATCTGTAGTCAACGATGGGAGAGGTCGATCTCCGGACACCAACCTTTCAATCGGGCATGCTTGCGCAGCCCAGATGTGCCGTGCTGGAACGAAGGTACCGATCCGGTCGACCCGCGCGTCGGTGCAGCATCATCACCCTGGGAGCTGATCGGATTATTAGCCCCGATGCAGGCTTCGCAGGAACGGAACCTCGGAGTTGGTCGGACCGGGACCTGTATAACGCAGTGATCAGGAACTCGGAATCGCTCGATCCTGCCCCCCCCCCCCGAGTCCTCTCCGGAGGAGACCTATATACATTTGGTATGAGTGGCGCGGGGGCGCGAGGGAGCACGAGATTTGGTGGCGATAGACGCGTCATCTGCGACCGATTTGGGTCTTGGGAGATGCGCCGGCGTCTTGGCTTTCTTTTGAGGCACCGCTCGCTTCTCCTCGAGCTCGGAGTCGCGCGATATGCCCCGCGCCCTTGAGATCTTCGGCGCGTCCATACGTTTTTTGGACTTGGAAGTTTTCAAAATTTCGGGTGGGTCACTTTTGGCCAATGAGTGGCGTCGGGTCCGGTCTTGGTGCAGACCGACCAGAACGGCCGATGCAGACCGGTCAGCATTAGAGCGGGCAGCCGGACGCCGGTGCAACAAGTCAGTCAACTGCTGGCAGCATCGATTTACGGCCGCCCAGCGACGATTTGATTCCTGGGTCCAGGCGTCCGATCGTGGAAGGACTCGACCTTCCCGATCTGCTCCCGGACCACGACCTGTAACTCGCTGATCTGCCTCTCCAGGTCACCACGTTGGGTGCGGAGTAAGGTCCGATCGGACTGTTCCTCCAACATATGTTGGTCGACCACCGCGAGCTGTTCCAGGAGGTGCGATCGGTAGGCCTCCAATCGGGATAGATCATGTCTTGCGCCGATCAGCCCGTCCAAGATCGGTCGGAGCTGATCGCGATGATCAAGAGACTGACGATCAGCCGTGAATAAGGCGTCGATTGTTTTGGCGATATCGTCGGGCAGTTGATCTACATGCAAAGGAAGGTCAGACCAGACCCAAGATGGAAACAGACCGACCGACCTACCTCGCGTTGCTTGTTGGGCGATCTGGGCCCGGAGATGTGCGTTTTCAGCAGTCACCTCCTGCAACTTCGTGGACATGGGGATCAACGTATCCACCTCCTTCCGCAGTTGCAGGAGTGAAGAATTCTTGGTGCCTAACTGGGACTGGAACTCACGGACCGTCTCCCGGAGCCGATCGGCCTCGATCTGATGCCGGTCCGGTGTATCGGACCCGGGAGTGATGAGTGGAGTGCTGAGAGGGCTGTCAGATCGGGCCGATCTGGTCGTCGAATCGAGATGGCGCGATGAGGAACGCAGGGAACCTGCAGCAAAGAAGGTCAAGAAAGGTCACAAGGCGATCGGGTGTGCAAGGCAGGTACCTGGTGAAGGTGGAATCAGAGACCCGTCCATTGGCGAAGTCCGCTTCTATGAAGATCTGGATATGATGAGATCGGGCCGCTACTGTTGCACGGCTGCGACACGACTCAGGGGCGGCTGTGGTGAAGCGGACCCAAGAATTCTGGTCGTTTACGGTCAGCAGCAGGCCGATCGGCTTATCGGCGATCGTATTGGTAGAAATCCAGGAGGGTTTTAAGCCGGTCATGTGCAAGGAGTGTCAAGAACACGGATTTGGGTAAGTCACATGAGATTGCGTGTACTACATATTTTCATGTTTGGTACATATTGGGGACTATAGGGGGTAGGTAGTTTTTAGTTTGGGTTTTGCCGAGTTTGGGTTTTGCTTCGTAAAGGTTTTGGCTTTTAGCTTCGTCTAAGAAACCGTTGGACCTCTAACTCAACAGTGGTCGTTTCGCCTTGCACGTCAGTATCCTCTGCACGCCGCAGAGTGTTTTGGGAGCGGAGGGTCGAGTAATCCCCTCCAGCTCATTATACCCGGCCGGGACGCGTCATAGACGCATTTGGCCCGCCGGAAGTCCCTCGACGGGGGTGCACTTTGGTCGACCTCTCAAGTTTAAGTTGCGCACGTTTGGAACGTGCTATTACCTTTATTGGATTATTTCGTGGAGACATCGTTCGTGGAGTGTGTCACGTTCTCATTTGGATCTCCCTATTGGACTATTGGACCCTATTGGATTACTGGAGTTTATCTCCCATATTGGTCGGGCTTTACGATCGGATCAGCGATCTGCCATCTGGAGTATACTTATTTCAAGTATAACTGGTCTACCCGTACCCAGGGTGAAGAGTTCCGCCCAGGGTACATTACCCAGCACGGTCTACCACATTTAGACCACAAGTAAATTCCTAGCGCCGATCCACCGAGTTTGTTCCCAGCCCAATCCATCGGGTACACAAGGTGAGATGCAGAAAAAATCGGACCAGTCGTCCTGTTTTGATGATCGGTCGTCTGCCAGCAGCGGTGATCCGATCGGATCGAAGGCGAAGGTTCGCGGGGTACCCCCCCCCCGTAAGTTGGAAGGCCGGGCACGATGGTGGTCAGGTTCTCGACACTACGGTGTTCGATTTTGAACTTGACTCCACCACAGGTATATTCGTCCATCTGCAGTAGATTGGCTTTATTTTCTTTCCGGAGTCGATCGCATTGACGCTTGCATCTCTCTGCCTTGGATTCGGGTCTGAGCGCCTGCTCGACCAGGCACTGGTCCTTGGAAACGGCCTGATAATATTCTTCTTGTAGCACGCTCACGTGGTGCTGAAGTTGATCAATCGTCGCTTGATCAGGAAGTGCCGTGAGACGCGAGATCTCTTGCGTCTTATCAACGATGGTCTCTTCTTGCACCGATCGTAGATAGCGATCGCGATCACGACTGCTCTCCAGATAGCGGATCTGGGCGCGTTGATCGGCTAAGGTTTTCTCTTGATCGGCTATGGTCCTATCGGCGGTACTTAACTTGGACCTTAGATTGCTGACTGCGGTGCCGACAAAATCACGCAGGGGCACAAGCTGTTTAAGGGCGGCCCGCTCGATCTCGGCATCACGATCCGCCACGTTACGGTTGGCGCAAGCGAGCTGCTGTCGAAGCATCGAGACAGTGTATTCGCTTACCGCGAGCGAGTTGGATAGCACAGCGATCTGCTCATCGCGTGCGCGGAGCGTCTCTTGCAGGCTATAAGCCTGATTGACCGCGGCTGTAGCCGGTGCGTATACGCACGGTGCGACTAGCGCACAGAGGAAGACTCTTCCTTAGAGCGTTATCTACCGCTACTTAGCCGATACGCCCTTGTAAGGGCTTAGTAGGAGAGCTCTCCTAGTCGGGGCCAAGATTCCCGGGTTGGTTTACTACTTAGCTTTAACGGCTGTATTCACTTTACGGGGGGATGTAAGTAAAGGGAGGGCTCCCTCTTACCTACGACACTCACTGCGCGCGCGACCGGTCGAGGTCGCACGTCCGAGAGATATAGTGAAATATAAACTGAATATATTTAATATGTAATAAGCCTAAATTAATTTAAACTAATATAAACTATATGTAATACTAAGTAGAATATTCCTAATTCATACCTAGCTAAAATGTAGTGTACACACCTGTGTACTGACACGTGGATGGCTGACACACCACCAGACCAAGGGCCCCTGCCCTGATTAGTTAAAATAACCAAAGGTTCAAAACCTTTCAAACCGGTCAATACTGACCTCAACCGTGGTGTATTCATGTACACCAACATTATATGTAACTCGAATGTAGCCCCGTTACATCCTCCCCCATCAAGACAATTGCTTACGCAATAATCAAGATTATTTTGAAGAACTCCAACGCCAGTACCTCTGGCTGTCCGTTGTACACCTTCAACGGTGCTATGGACGCAAACTATTCCGACAACTCGGAAGTGGATGCCCTTGGGGAGCTCTCCCCAACGGCTGACCATGCTGATAGCGCCGAACGGCGCTATCAGTCATCCAACCCATTCCCCACACGTGGGGAAAACGCACTAACTCGTGCGCTACCGTTACCCGCTAGAGGTGATACCTCCAGGTTGCCACAGGCAACCACCACCAATGAACCGTCCTTCGTTCAAGAGGCCCGACGTGCCGGACGGGCACGGAAGGGACCTCGCGACCCTCAAAAGAGGGCTAAGCAGGTGGTCAAGAGGGATCTATCCTCCTATACCCCTGGTCCAGCGGCTATACTGCCGCGTGAAATTGCGCATCGGAACCAACTCCGGGTCCGACTATTAACGCCCAAACATTATTCCGTTAAGTCCTACCGGACGCGCCTTCGGAAGCAGGCACGCGGTGTCCTCGTGGATATCATCCTCGAGATTCCCATTGTTCTCTTGAGGGACGAAAGCGTCGAAGACGCAGAACAGGCGTTCCGCGCCTGTGCGGAAGGGGAGAAACGCCTCCCCAGTTTCGATGCGCTGTACAACAGCTTTTCCGAACACGACGTTCGGGTAGAGAGGACGCTACGCTTGGCCTATGCTCAGGCCAAAGCGCAAGGGAAACAACCTGCCTCCTATTATACGCGCTCTGCTCTCGATGTGGTGCCGGAGAGCAATGCAAGCACAGCATCTGCCTCCGGCGAACTCCCAACTAATGGGAGTGAAGGGGATTCTTCAGTCCCTTTGGTCGTTGACTCTCAGTGGGATTCTCCCGCTCGAAAGCGTCAACGACGTCACGGCAATCCTGCCGCAGGGGAGTCTCATACTCCCACGAGCTCTGGGAATGTGGATATCCTTTCCACTTCACCAGGTACTGGGTCTCACCCCGGTGATGGCGTCGTGCCATCAGTCGTTCCACATGGTAATGTGGAGTACCCTCCGTATCGAGCACTGGAGGAGGGGGTCGCGCTATTGCGGCGTGACTTCCACGAGCGCTGTGATCGGCACAGCCGTCGCATCCAAGATGCTCAGGAGGGACTCCGCAACGAAGGGAGTGCGAATGAACGCATCGAGGGGAGGCTTGCTTCTCTCGAGTCTCTCTTTGCGGAGCTTCAGGGTCGTATTTCAACCCTGTCGGAGATGTTCCGACCTGTCGCGCCTTTCGGCTATCAGGCTTCTCACCCTACTTCGAGAGAGGACCCGCCTCCTGGTTCTGGTATGGCTTAAGCATACCCACAAAGAAGGTTGGATGCGTACGCATCGCCTTCGGGATGTCCAAGGTATATGACAAGCCCTTTCGGGATAGTACCTTAAAAGGCCCCACAAACCTGGGGCGCAGTTTATTCCGCAGCACGTTGGAAACTGCATGTGTAGGAATATTTTTAGCGTTTAATAAAACACTTTCTCCTAATTTGTACACCTTTTCGTTACGCCGCCCCTTGCGGTCATCCTGCTCCTTCTGCTTGTCTTGGCTTTCCTCCATGGCATCGCAGACGTGTCGTAAGACACTAAGGCGCGTCGATAAAAACTTAACGATGTCCTTTCGCACATATACAGGGCTGACATCGGGGAATCCTACCCCCTCAAGCCCTGGGCCACACACACGTGGCGTCAACGGAACCCTCGAATTCACTAATCCGCTCACTTAAAACGGGGTAAACCCCGTAGATGCATGTACCGAATTGTTGATAGCAAATTCAACCATCGGAAGCATCTCACTCCAACTATTTGGAAAATCGGGACATAAACTCCGGAGAATGTCCTCCACACCGTCCGTCTGCGGATGATCCGCAGTGGACATGAGAAGCTTGATGCCTAGCACCTTAAACAACGCTCCCCAGAATTGTCCCGTAAAACGGGGATCCCGATCCGACACAAAGGAATCGGATAGACCATGCTGTCGAAAGACACAGTCTAGGAACACTTTCGCTGTTCCTTGTCCATCTATGGACTCTGGCACCGCCGCCAGGTGAGCCATCTTGCTCAATCGGTCTACAAAGACCAATATGCCGGTGTTCCCAGCCTTATCCTTCAGAAAACCGAAGATAAAATCCATGCTAACGGATTTCCAACACTCCGTTGGGACCGATAAGCTTGCCAAAGGCGCAGCTGAACTTGCAGAGGGTTTGACCCTCTGACACGTCTCACAGGTGCGTATATACGCACCGACCCACTTATACATGTTGGGCCACCAATACAAAGCGCTTAAAGCGCTGTAGGTATTATCCCGACCTAAATGACCCCCGGTAGGGGCGTCATGTGCCTCAAAGAGGACTCTATACTTCAGTTCCTCATCATGAGGAACTACCACCCGCGGAGCGTCCTACGCGCTCGTGCTATAAAATAGCAGACCATCAAAGTACCTATAAGGGTGTAAACGAGCTTTAGCTCAACTTGACAGGGTTGGCTCAGACGATCCAAGACCCTTTTCACCTAACGCGCTGATTAGCGCCGTACATTGTGGGTCTTTCTCATACGCCTGGCGTATAAGATCCACCACAGATGTGGTGACGAATGTCGCGTGCGCGAGCTCGTAATCGGGACGACGCGACAACGCGCCTGCAAGCACGTTCTGCTTGACAGGTTTATACTTAACCTCAAAGTTGTACTCCGCAAAGAAGGAGAGCCAACGGGCCATCCGTTGCGAGAGATGAGGCGAATTTGTAGCTGTCCGTAAGGACGCGTGGTCAGTATAAACCACGAACGGCTTTGAGCCGAGTAGGTGAACCCTAAATTTGACAAGAGCATACTTCATTGCGAGTAGCTCCTTATCATGAACGGGATAATTCCGTTCCGCAGCTTTAAGCTGCCTCGACTCAAACGCAATCACGCGTTCCCTTCCTGCATCGTCTGCTTGTAACAAAGCACATACGATTGCGAAATCGGAGGCGTCGCAGACGACACTAAATGGTTTCCCAGAATATGGGAGAGCAAGAACGGGAGCTTTTAACAAGCTCCCCTTTACCGCTTCAAAAGCGTTTTGGTGTTCGGTTTTCCAACACCAATCAACATCCTTCTTAAGAAGGTCGGTTAATGGCTTCGCCATTTCAGCGTAGTTCTCGCTGTACTTGTGGATATAGTTGGCTAATCCAAGCCACTTCCGTAAATCTCTAAGATTTACAGGCGAAGGACACTCCACAATGGCTTTCACCTTCGCGGGATCCGCCCGCACTCCATCCTTACCGATGAAGCATCCGAGGAAAGGAATTTCCTCAGCACCAAAGATACATTTGGATTCGTTTGCATATAACTTATGCTCTCGCATACATTCGAGCACTGCTTGAAGGTGTATCAGATGCGTCTGAACATCAGACGAGTCGCCTTCTGCACGACTATGAACGAATATATCGTCGAAGTACGTCTGAGCGTACTTCCTATGAGGGCGGAAGAGTTGAGTCACCAAGCGATTGAAAGTCGCTGGCGCATTTGAAAGCCCTTGTGGCATAACAAGCCACTCCCACAGCATGCCACTAGGCGTGCTAAACGCTGTCAGCGGAATATAGGATGCTCGCACGAGCACCTGATAATACCCGTCCACCAGATCTAAGGCACTGTACACAGTACAGCCCGCCATATTGTTCTGGAGGACATCCTTCCGAGGAATCGGAGTCTGCATGGGCACAGTAGCTGCATTCAGCTTGTTGTACGCATGCACAATGCGCCACTTTCCGTTCAGTTTACGAACACAAAAGGTGGGAGATGAGTGGGGAGACTTGCTCTCCCGTACCATCCTTGCCTCTTCTTTCCCCTTGAAGAATGCGTCGATGACGTCGCATTGCTCATTGGGGAGAGGCCACTGCCTAGTGACGCAGTATTTGGTTCCAGGAACCAAATCAATTTCATGTCGGACTCCCCGATCCGGTGGTAACCCCATCGTGGGTTGTCACTAATGACATCTCCAAATTCCTTTAATAAGGAATGGTAAGGTTCCTCAGGATCCGCGAGGATATTGAGGCCGCTTCGGGCATTCAATGCCTGTTTGGTTTGCACCAAAACTGACTCGTCCATCATCGTGGATGAGGAGTTCAACTCCTCTTCCTGACGCAAAACGACGACCTCGTCGATTTCACCTGCTTTCAAAGCAGTTTCAAACTCGTTGAAGGACATCTCCTCCAACGACAACAGTTCGACTACCCCAGGCAACCGTTCCAGGCTTACGCCTTCTGTGACAATACCTGTCACACTATTCAGCATCCAATAGGACTGCTGACTACTGGCCTCGGGACTCATCCCGATACCCAGATGGGGGGAGTCAATTGCCCCATCTATTGGAAGCGCCACGCGCCTATCCACAGTGGTCTCTACCTCTACCACCGGTGACTCGCCGGTCTCACCTATAACGGCGTAGTCGGAATCATTTCTGACGTGCGAAAGAGACAAACTTCGGGTCTCTTCGCTTGGAAGCACCTCGCGCTTAACCACAGGGTTCTCTACCCCTACCACTGGAGTCGCAACTTGTTCGCCGGACACGGCGTGGTCGGAATCAGTTCCGACCTGCAGAAGAGACGAACTTCGGGTCTCTTCTCTAAGCGCCTCGCGCTTAACCTCAGAGGAATCAACCTCTATCACTGGCGACTCACCAGTCTCGCCTATATCGGCGCGGGGATTAACCGCCGAATCCCCCTCGTTAAGGAACTCTTCCTTAACGCCATTCGGAATGATCATTTCAGACATCCCAATCTCTGGAATCTCACTCCAGAATCGCTTTTGAGATCGAGCAAAGGTGGGTTCATGACTCGCCAATGCTTCACCCGACCGCGGGTGCGTTGAGCCAATGGACTTAGACTTCCAGTATATCCATGGATCGTGGCGTTCCAGCCACTTCATGCCCAGAATGAGGTCATACCTCGAGTCCAAATCCAGGACTAGGCAACGTTCTAAGCTGTCGAAGTCTGCAAACTTCAGCTTAAGGTCAATCGAGACCTTGGGTACAGTAACCTGTACGCCCGTCGCAAGACGGACCGTGACAACGTCACGAGAACGTGCCTCTAGGGCCTCGGCATACAGCCGAATCTTCTCAACAGAATCCCGTCTGACATAATTGTAAGACGCTACGTAGTCTATCAAGACTCTCCAAGGCTTATCAAAGCCTTTCACGTCCGCAAGGACTACCAGCAAACCTGGCTGGTACACCAACGAGGTGCTAGAAAGCACCCCTTCCCTCGGGGGTTTGTGCTGTCGTCCCCTACCCTGGGGCTTAACAGCACTGAGGGGTCATCCAGTAGAGCGCCCAGCACCTACTGGGAGCCGTCGTCTCCCGACGGATTGGACAAGGGCTTTTTCCCCACCCTTGATACCTTGTAGCGAGTGTCTCGCTGGGGATTTTTCGGACATCTGTTCCTCAGATGATCCATGCTCCCACACAGGAAGCATCTCAGCGGCCCACACCGCTGAAACATAGCCAAGAGCTCCGTCTCGAAGCTCTGTGAAAAAGAGTCAGAATGACTCTTAGCGGGAGGTTTCTCCTCCGCTTCGACCTGACTCAGGTCCATGGGTTCGGGACCAACCGTAGAGGAACGGAAGTTCCTCTCGGCGTTGAACGCCGTCTTGAATGCCTCTTCCAGGGATTTGGGTCGTCATCGGAACAATTCCGAACGTTCTGGCCCTTCTCTCAGGCCTCCCATGAAGACGGGGATGGACACATCGTCCGAATACGCTTTCGCGTACATCCCTGCCAGCAGGGTCTTAAGATCCTGGATATAAATCTCCAGGTCCTTAGTGCCTTGACGGCACCTCAGGATCTCCAGTTGATTCTGGAAAACCAGATAGGCGTTGCGTACATGTCCATGAGCTTCTGCTTAAGGACCTTCCATGTTGGGAACACGTCCGTGACTGACTCCGAACACGTAAACGCCCATGTACGGGCTTTGCTCGTAAGATGGGTCAATGCAAGTCCCACTTGCAAGTGATCATCGGCCATATTCGCTGAGGCGAAGGCCGTTTCGACCTCTCGCAACCTCACGTAAAGGTTATCACCCTTCTCCCCGGTGAACTCCTTTATTTTGAACGATTATGTAGGGCGCACCCCCGTGGAATGACCTCCACTACAACTCGCCTCATGAGCGATGAGGGCATTTACCCTTGCCTTTACGGCCTCAAGGCTCTGCTCCACTAGGAGCTTCATGCCTTCTTCCCCCGTTAAGGGTAACAGCCTTTTAAAGGCTTCCTGCTGGACGAGGGTCAAACTATCCCAATCGTCCTGATTCATCCTTTGCAGAGGATTCCTAGTCTACCAACACAGGTGTTGGATTGACTACGAGTGCTACCAGATGTAGCCGGTGCGTATACGCACGGTGCGACTAGCGCACAGAGGAAGACTCTTCCTTAAAGCGGTATATACCGCTACTTAGCCGATACGACCTTGTAAAGGGCTTTGTAGGAGAGCTTTCCTACTCGGGGCCAAGATTCCCGGGTTGGTTTACTACTTAGCCTTAACGGCTGTATTCCCTTACGGGATGTTAGTAAAGGGAGGGCTCCCTCTTACATACGACACTCACTGCGCGCGCGACCGGTCGAGGTCGCACGTCCGAGAGATAGAGTGAAATATAAACTGAATATATTTAATATGTAATTGGCCTAAATTAATTTAAACTAATATAAAATATATGTAATACTAAGTAGAATATTCCTAATTCGTACCTAGCTAAAATGTAGTGTACACACCTGTGTACTGACACGTGGATGGCTGACACACCACCAGACCAAGGGCCCTGCCCTGATTGGTTAAAATAACCAATGGTTCAGAACCTTTCAAACCGGTCAATACTGACCTCAACCGTGGTGTACTCATGTACACCAACACTAAATGTAACTCGAATGTAACCCCGTTACAGCGGCGATCAGCTGATCAGCCGTGGACCGATCTAGAACAATATAGTTATCTGTGATCGTGGCACCGTCCGTGATGGCCTGCATGATGGAAATGTGGAAATGCCTGATCAAGAGAGCCTGATTGCTGATGTCACGGTTGGAAGAGGATGAACGCCTTATCGCGATGGGAATACCACTAAACGGTAACGGCCTGATCGACTGTGACTTGATCAATGGGAGAAAGGGCAGATTCGTGGGTGCTGATCGCCTGATCGATGATGTCATGATTAATGGGTGTGGACAACACTATCAATGATGGCATGATCTTCGGTAATCAACGGCATGATCGACCCCCGACCCAACCGCTGTACGGCTGGGACGAGGTTCAGGGGTGGCTGTGGTGAAGTGTGCCATAAAATTGGTACCATTGTGGGCACAATTGTCGGTGTGACTGTGGGCACAACCGGGTGAGTAAATGCGTGTACGATTGTGTGCACTACTGTGTATACAGTTGTGTGTACAACTGTGTTGTAAATGGACGGGACATAGATGGGGCATCGTGAGAAGGTACGACTATGTACAGGTACCTAACGAACAGCAACGAGCGACGGATAAATCAGGTCGACCGGTCGACGGAGTACGCTGGAATGGGTAGTTCTGATTGGTCGATATTAGGTAATTGGTAGTTCTAGGGATATAAGCAATAGTAAATTTCTCCTTTTGCGTACGATCGAGCAGATCGTTTCTGGGACGGCACCTTTGCGCCTCCCCCACTAATACACACCTCTACGTCCCGGGCGGGAGCACCTAGTGCGATTTTGGCCCACCGGCAGGCGTAGAGCGTTGATAACTCACCCTACAACTCCGCCCGCTGTGTCAGCGGTTCTTCTTTAAAGGTTTTTGGTCTCGGGAACGTGATTGAGCAGTTCGCTCTCACCTCTTCCCCTTTTGGTTCACGTTTGTCCCCTAGAGTTTGGCTGCTATAAGCGCCCCACGGGAACTCTAGGTGGATTTAGTAAAATTTCCCTCCCTCGTAGGTCTAGGCTAAGAATACATTTTTATTGGGTATTCTGTTCGATGATTAATACTCCAGAGGCTCCGTGATCGGGCAGTGAAGACTTCCGCTGCCTGATCAAGTACCCCCTTCGCCGATCAACACCAGATCGACACTCTGCAACCTGCGACCTGCGTTCATTTGTTCGCAACCCGCGCCAACTAGTGTCTGATCGAATAAATCGATCAGACCGATCATACCTATCAGGTCGATCACGATCTTTAATTTTCGTCTATTGGCCCTGATCACCCCTGATCAACGACCATAGGCCCTGATCATCGACTATTTGCGCCTGATCAAGCCTGATCGACAAGAGTCGCTTCATCACAAGTCGTCTCAATCTTGCACCAAGGAATTGCAGCGTAAAATCCCCGACACCTGAAGAGCCCAAGCCGTCGGGTACACAAGGTGAGCAGGAACACAAGCAGTCAGAGGATAACCGGAGGACCCCCTTCGTTAGTCGGCAGACCGGGTGCCGTGGTAACGCCTGATCAAGCTTCAAAAACTTTTATCAGCCGCTCCACCACATCTGCAACTATGGATACGAACAACTTCCAACACGTCTAAACTGGTCGATCTGGTGATAGGTAAAGAGACGGATGTAGATTGGAGAAGTACTGTACGGCCGTGGTGTACTACACGGAGCGTGGAACAAGGTGTGTATCGATAGATCAGCATGGGTAGCAGTGTGGTGGAGTCAGGTTCGAAATCAAATACATTTGTATCGACAACCTGACCACCACCATCGTGCCCAGCCTTCCAACTTACGGGGGGGGGGGTACCCCGCGGACCTCCATTCGAAATCTGGTCCGATCGTCCGCTGCTGGCAGACGACCGGCCATCATCCAAAGACACTTGGTCCGATTCACTTAAGTTCATCTCACCTTGTGTACCCGATAGAATGGGATAGTTACACACTCGGTGGATCGGGATCGCAGATCGATCTGATTCGGTCTTGAATATGAGACCGTGCTGGCTAGGTGTACCTAGGACGGAACTCTTCACCCCAGGTACGTACAGACCAGAACCACTTCCGAAAGATAGATTCCAATAGGTCGATCGTCCAAACGATCTAGACCTGACCAATACGAAATAATAGAGGGTAGACCAATCAACCGGTCTAACCCCTGACCAATATGAGAGAAGACCAAAACCGGTCTAAACTCCAACCAATGTTAAAATGAACCAATATGTCCGCGTGAAAACCCAATATGTCCGTGAAACTCCACAAAAGATATCTCCACGTAAAGACCAATCCAGTGAATAGCACGTTCCAAACG
>CM047587.1:1325487-1339635 GCA_026184515.1 Peronosclerospora sorghi | reverse complement strand
CTGCCTTGACCAAAAGTGACCAAATTTGTGGTACACTTCACCACAGCAGAAAGATAGCGGAGAGATTTGGTCATGATGGATTTGCGGACGTGAATAATATAAATCATCTGGCTATGTGGTCCATAACATGTTATCTAATTGGCTAAAAAGAAATCGTGGTCAACGTCCATTGGTGAAAAACACGACCACGCTGATCGAATATGCGAGATAATAAAAAAAGTAGATAAATACACTTGTACAATAATTTTCTACAATTACTTTGAGTCTATCTGTAACCTTTAAAGGTACATTTATTGATGAAAGTGCTTACCACAGTAATCATGTCAAGAATTGTAAGGGCAACGGAAACGGTAGTCTATCACATTTTCGTTGACTCATCGTGTTAGAATACGAAGATGTGCTGAAGCGTTTCGGTATTCCCGGTTTGATGCATCATCGCGCAAGTGCAGAAAATAGGTATACACAAATCTTATATTTTCTGACGGACTATAATTTAGTCTAGTCAAATAAAATCACTTTTACATTTTCTTCTTTAACGACTTATCTGACGTTCTTTCGCGCACGCTACTTTTGCGCGCAATCTGAGTTTTGATCTCGAGTTGATTGTTTTTAACGACAGTGGAGTTCTCGTTTCGCATTACGTGTTAGTGGAGTGCATTCAAGTGGAATATCTCGATAAGTTGGATTAACAAGGAAGAGAACGGATGCTACGTGGTAAAGATTCGAACATAAGCAGCAGAAGATTCGGAAATTGTTCGGGATGAGAAAGCTCAGGAGACAAATACTACTGTGGTGGCACGGGACTTAAACATTTTGGAAAATAAGATGCAGTCAATGGAAGTGGAAGGATCTGAAGTTTTGTTTCAGTTAGCGACACACGAGTGGCTGCAATCGAGGCAAATGAAAAAATGGAGTTAATACTGTAATAATGGGAATGAATGTTGAATTGGCGACCGTCACGATTAGATCAAGAGATTTCATAGATACGGCAAGGAAGTATGTGGACGCAACTGATGGATTAGGGACGGATAGAGATGATGAAAACTCACTAAAAGCGAATCAAGATGGAGCAATTGCTGGTGTAACTCAGTCGCGAGATATTAATGCGGGTACAACTTGATCCCTTCTTTGTATGATGGAGGAGTCAGCGCAAGTTGCCCATCCATTCAAGATACCAGCCAAACATGGCACTTTAACTCGTGCGCCAAGGAAACCAAAACGTTCCGAGACTCGCTGAAAACTCTTACCATGTATGTGCGTTCATCAATATCAAGTGCACCCTGATTCATTCGACACTGTCAATAGCGCAACAACTGAACTAACTCAGCCAGCGCTAGTCAAGAAGGCCCGTCGACTTCTTGTCCAGGAAATAAAGGTGTCACGGATGTTGCGATTGCGTGTACCACCGTTGACCTTGAAAGTGTGGTTCCTGCAGCATCCTCTCCGCGCGAAGCATTAAGTCGACAAAGACGTGGAGAATATAGTCTCGAAACGCGTGAGCAGTGTGTCGCACTACGTATTCAAGGCCAAGGGTATCGGCGAATCGGTAAGGTATTAAATATGCCCCACACGACTGTACGAGCGATCGTGGAAAGAGCTCTTGGCACAGGATCTGTACTTCCAGGAAAGCGTAGTGGACGACCGCGCAAGACAGACGCAGTCGTGGACAAAGTCATTCTGCATGGAGCAGTTAGGGATAAGGAGAAATGCTCGACGTGTAGTATCAAGGAAAACATGTTGTTTGCGCATGGCGTGCGTGTCTCTTGTGAGACAATCCGTCGGCGCGTAAAGGACTACAACCGGCGACATCAAGTGTCTGACTGCTACTTTTACAAAACAAAAAAAAACGTTTTGGCCACTGACTATGGAGTTTTACCTATAATTTGATCACTTCATTAGGTATTCCGCTCGCATGTTGCTCATGAGGACGACAAAGCCTTTTCTGTTGCTCTAAGTTGCTGCTTTAATGTAGCAAATCCACCAAAGTTTTCGTGCAAGGTCCATTTCACGACCGCTTCTACTGTGTCTGGAGTTCCTTCACCAATGTGCTTAGGTCCAAAACGCCCATGTTTACACTTGTGACCTTTGGGCTTGTTGTCTTCGTTTGCACAATCCCCCCGACCATTCTCGTCCTGGTTACGCTCGTTTCCACTGAGGATGCTCTCAATGATACTACAAGGAGTAGCGTCGCCCAACACGCGTTTGATTTGGTTTTGGTCGAAAATTCGACCAGACTGCTTTAAATCGTTCATAGCATCCGCAGCTGCATTCATACTGATGCGAGCGGCATTTATCTCCGACTGAGTGCAGCTCTCACTCTTGCTAATTCGTTTCGCAACGTGTCGTAAGTCGATAGCTAAATTTTTCGCAACACGAATGTCACTCCTCATACAATACTTGGACGTATTGCCCAAGTACAGTCCATGACGTTTGTCGTATCTCCCGAGGTTTCCTTTTAAAACTTTTAGACACTGGATTATGGCGTTCGCTGTCTCACTAAGCAAGATTTCGAGCCTAGCAAATTCTTGTTTCGTAGCGATACTACAGTCAGTTGTCTTCCCCATCGTTGTAGGTTAAGTGTCGTAGTTTCTATTGAACGTTGACAGGAAAACTAGCAAATGATGGCTGAAAGGCTGAAAGCGACAACTACACGAAAATTGGTTGTACGCGCTGACAATCACATCGATTGAAGCACGCGGTTGCTACCTCTAACTTGTCCGCTCATAACTTAGTGATAAGCGTTTTATTCTCAACCGAATGTACTGGTCTTCAATAATCTTGTTAAACGTCATAAAATAATCAATAATTCATGCACGCACGTCCGGGTTACGTGTTGCCAATGACTAGCGGTGTTTGGAAAGGTGGAGGATAAAAATTCTAGCGATGACACAGAGAGATCTGTATAAGGAAGGTATAAGGTATGTAGTGTTTTGAACCTTTGATTGTGTCGCGTACATGTTCAAGCTTGCTTTTTATTTCGCTATCAAAATAAAAAAGGGACCGACTAGGTGCACACACCCCATTTGCTACGTGCACACCCCCCTAGGGTTAGGGTTACACCTTCCCTTACAGGAAAGAAAATGATGCGGCGGCTTTGCGTGAAATGTATCTCCACGGATGTAACTTCTTGACCAACCAAGCTGCTAGCGCGTTGATTAAGGTCTGCGGGAGCAGTGAGTTTAGATTCGCAAATATTAAGAGATCTGGCTGATCATTCAGTGAAGCTAGTGGAGCTGTGCATAAGGTATATACACATGTATGAGTGCGTCTACGCTTCTGTCACTGAAGCTTGTGTTCGGTATAGCAATCGCAATATGGTGCGAGTAAGTGACGTTGAAACCTTCACGAACGCACTTTGGGGATCGTTGCGCTCGTTAGATTTATCATCATGCCGCGGCATTTCTTCATTTCCGGTAAATTTAACGTGTGCTGTTGGATTGCACCTCGTTGTCCCTTTCTAAACCTTGCTGTTGGCTTTGATAGGATTATACCAGCTTTCCTTACCTACATGTGATAATCCTTGACAAGACAACAATCAACAAAGATGATGGCTTAAGGGCGATAGCTCATGCCGCTCCATCGCTAAAGTATCTTCCACTCCAGGTACGATCGCTGTAAAAAGAGACAGGTAACAACAAGCGCTGTTCTATAGGACTGCCAGATGATCTCCGATGATGGTCTCGCCGCTATTGCATCTTTAGGCGATCTAGAAGGATGTTCCAATTTGGAGCTTGTTCATTTGATGGTTCGTGTGGCAAGAGGTAGTGATGTGACCTTGCGCCTTTAAATTTGTGTTCAACATCCTTAGGGTACACCGGTCACAGATGTTAGTATTCAGACTCTTGAAACTCGATGTCGGAAGCTTCGCTTGGTACGAGTTGATTCATATCGATCTGTTTCTAGAAAGATAAGGCAAATGTACTACGAGCGTGCATTGCGCATGGGAAGTGGGGACCCGGTTTGCAAGTCGGATCTACTTTTCGCAGAAGAGAAATGGCCAATCAGAAAACGATCGACAGCGATTCCGACGAAGAATGTGAGGACTACCAAGATGAAGCTGACTATGCTATGTGAGACGACAACCAGTACAAATATTTACGATTCAGTCAGGGTCACCAAATCGACCAGATGACCGATGTGCACGCGATAAAATTGAAAATAAAAACGTAAACGGGCATAAAGGTGTGCTCAAATCGAAACTGGAATGGACTGCATTCGTGTTAATACCCCGACTCCCAAATAGCATCTAGACGCCAACAAACTAACCGCACTTAGAAGCGGAGCCTAAACCTAACCCTAGGGGGGGGGTGCACGTAGTCGGTCCCATAAAAAATTCGGAAACCGTTCATTTGGGCCGTTTTCATGAATGCAAGCAATACTTTTATGTGCTACTTACTGGACAGAAAATAAGTTTTTTTACAACATGCTGAATGTACATTTCTTTGTGAATTTGTAGCATGTAAGTTAACATTTACGGTAATTACTTCCTGCGAAAAGGTAGTCACCGATGAAAAGCGTCCTCGAGGGGACTCGAACCCCCAATCCCCGCCTTCGGAGGGCGATGCCTTATCCATTAGGCCACGTGGACGTATATGATAAGGAAGGATAGATATTTTAACACGTCCCTATTTAATCTCCTGTTATTATACTAATACATGTACCAATTTATCTTCGGCTCTATCTATATAGACTAGGACGTATTCATTTGCTGTTGTAGTGTTCCCTTATTGATAGTTGACGTTGCGCCACAGCATTCGCGGACGGAAGTTGTAGCGCCGCTATTAAGTCCATTGGTTGCTGATAACTCCTTGATGGAGCTGTGGTGGGAAGGCATGTGAAATCTGGATATCGTTGCTCAATTACAGCGATGGACTCGTTATGTTGCTCTTCTCGTAATCTTGTCAATGTCTTGGCTATTCCATGTGCCACGACCGACCTAACTGTGCGCTCGCGAACCTGACTCACGGCTAGATAAAACTCCAACCCGTCGAAGAAGAACTGATTTTTGTGCGTTGCGTTCGTGACTGGCACAATCTTGATGTCAATCTTGCTCTCTTCTTCGTCTGACAAGTCGCTCATTTCTTCTTCAGGCGCTTCCGCGTCGCTCAAATCCGCTTCCTTGGGGAAGTCTCTCACTAGCTCTGCATTCTTTTGGTCAGCTCGGATTTGTGTCGTCGTTTTGTTTGTCAAATAGAGCAAATGGTGGTCCAACATTTTTGAAATTCAAGCCCCGTCACCTGATGCAGAACGTTTAGAACAAATTGCAGAATGCCTCAACAGACGTAACAGTGCGGCTGCTCGCCATGGGGAGGTGGTAGGATTTGCTGGTGTCACAGACGTTTCAGCGTGCAGTTTCTCATGCGAAAAGTCGTCGATAGCGGGAGCGTCTGCTCGTGCTGTACCTCGTGATGTGTTATGCAGACGGCACAAAGTAGTAGCATCGGACAGGTAGACAGACGTCATTCACCCGTCCCTATGTATTCGCTCGCTACTATACATTGTCTGACGGATCCGTAAAAGCGTCCTGATAGTGCCGGAACAAGGTAATAGACGACGTTTCAAGATAATCTATTTCTTGTGCACTTGACTCTTCGAAAAAAAGATTACATCGTTTCAAAAGCCTATGCACCAAGAAATCTCCTTGGACCTCTGGTGAAGCAGGTCCAGGCCAAAATGCACTTGAACCGCATGGTAGGAAACTACTGGGTGCTACTCTTTCTCGTTTACATATGTCGTCAGTGCTTTTGAGAATTTTTACCGCCCTTCGCTAGCATCAACGAACGCTTCCCGTCGCTAACGGTTCGTCACGTTTCAGTGCCTTATCTTTTCTCAGCTTATGGGTCAAGTATAGCACCCGCTGTAGCTGTAGGTAGTTTCCTTCCGTTTTTTGTCCCTTATTTCCATGCACTTTCGTTGACTGATATGTTAGATACCGACCCGGCACGCGTACGCCACAAGCAGCAGCACGCAAAGACCAGAAAGTCAAGGTGAGAGGCAGAGAAAGGGGGCGTCTCGCGTAACGTGGGATAAACTTGTTGAAGAGGTGCAAGAAATGATACGATCGATCGCACAGATATATTACTCGTCGCAATCATTACTATATTCCCTTCCCAGCCCTCTACAAACTACTACTACTTTGTCTACTATCTCGTACGACGTGCTCAGTCCTCGTAACACCCAAGCGTCTTCCCAACGTCAACGTCGCACAACGCGCGCTGGAAATTCCGTGCAATCTTTTCATCCAATCGGTAATAATCTTCCACGGACTTGTGTGACTTGACATCTAAATCAACAATGGCGACGACACACTCAAACGCCAAGTCACGAAAACGCACGTGATGTTCAAACTCGACGAGATGTAGGAAGCGAGCGCGTGAACTTGGCGGCGTCTGGATTCGATTCTTGTCGGCTGGACTTTTGTCCCCATCCGGTGACCGACGCAAACACAACAGCAACGAACAGTCTTTTAATGTCGTGGCCACCTGAAATCGCTTCTCGAGCTCCGTATACAGATCATGCAATTGCTCGAGCCGCATTGTCTCCCACGACTCCACTTTGCCAATGACCTTCAACTCAGGTACATCCAAAGCGATGCGCAAGAAGGCCAAGCCACGTTCAAGACTTCCTTCCTTGTTGAAATCTTCGTCAGTCGGTAATGGATGCTGTCGAATGGATGCTACAAGTCGACCTAAAGTTGGGTCCTCCTCTGATAAGGCCCATGACCGACGGTTCTTTTCTTCCTCGAGTCGTTTTAGCAGCAGTTGAAGATGCCACACACCATCTACCGAAATGTGATCGAGCAATTGCATCTGCTTGAGATCGTCTAGGATGGCCAGCTCCTGCAAAACCTGAGTGATTAGCTCCATTACTTCAGGCATCAGGCTGGAATCGTGCTCTGCTTTTTCGTCGAAAACCGTTTCGTGCTCGGCGTTTATTGACCGGCAAGAGTGACGAAAGCCCATTCTCTTTCGTCGACAATACGAGTACCGCGACTGGGCAGCACCTTTTGGTAGCGCGTCTGCATTTAACCCAGTGATTACATTTACGACCTGATCGTCTGCCGAGCGCACAAAGACCTTGAAATTATTCTGAGGCGTTCGTTGCAAGGATTGCAACGCTTGTCGCTTTCTCGCGGGGTCCTTTGAAAACAAATCGAGGGGACAATATTCACTAATCTCTTCCACCTTGCCCGTGTGTTTTTTGTAATGCTGATGCATGCAGAAGCGACACACGCGAGCTTTGATAGAGCTCACCAATGGACTTTTTGGTTTGAATCCAATTTTAGGCTTTAGTTCCACGCAAATATTGCGAAAGCAGCAGTCAAAAATGTTTGCGCCTCGGAAAGAAAGACTCGGTGCACTCGTTAGACTATGCGGCACGTTGACACGCTGTACCATGTCAGGACGTTGTAGTGCACTAGTCAGAGTACTTTCCCTTAGAACCAAGTCCATGTCATCTTCCTCGTCCCTATCCGAAGTACTGCTGACACTTGTGCTGCTGCATACGACCTTTGACTTTCCCTCGGCCTCAAACATTCGGTCCACTGCATCCACATTCTTTATGCGCTCGACTTGTTCATCGTCTTCTTCCCCACGTTTGTCCATCTCATCCAGCAGGTCTGTTTCCCATCGCTTTAAGCCCACTGTTTTTTGCTCTCCCTCTTCTTCCTCTGATTCCTCTCCCTCGGCTTCCAGCAAACTCCTTCTCGAGTGAAAGAATGTCGAAATACAATCTTCATCAGGTGGTGGTAACGTTACATCCGGGAGAACCATCACACATTGCAACGACACATCAATTTGACTATGTCTTCGATGATCGGGTCTACTTTCCAACGCCAATAGCTGTGCATTGAGCGCGATCAAGAAACTCTGTTCGACGTCCATAAGCTCCGCGACTTGCAAGTACGTATTCTTTCGACGACTGGACGTTGATTCATGAGTATGCAACTGTTGCTTGAGAAACGGCAGAATCGCATGGGTAGCGTACTCCAGTACCTGTCGGGGGTGCGGGTAATGCGGCACATACGGCTTCCCACCGAAACCAGCTCGGCGCATCTGCATCTGCTCTTGACAAGTGCTTGGTGGTGGGACCATGTCGCACTTCTTGACACGAAGCAACTTGCCGTGAAACTCTTTGGTAATATCATTCGATGGGGCGGCACCATCCGGTCGATGACGAAACAAAACGTTGGCGCCCCCTTCGGCCACGTATTTCCACTCGGAAGCGAAAAGACCTTCACATAGACGAGGAGGAGTCGATGCAGTCGATGGAGACAACGACGGTGGCTTGAGAAGAAACATTGGACACTGATGGGGGACACACGAATTGCGACAAAGGAGACGGAAGTTTGAGAATGAAAAAAGAGATGAAAACGAGTGAGGGGGCACGAGAAGGGACGTTTCTCAGGTGAATATTTGAGCAAGTATGAATCGAGTTACCTCCATCCGAAAGGTATAGTAGAACCTGTCTAAATTGATACTGACTAAAATAATAACCTCCGCAAACAAATATTTCTTGCCGGTCCCGAGCTCGTCCCCATATAGGAATTAATAAACCTCCGTAATCTGATATTTGATAAATTTTCTCAGTCCCACAACTTATGTAAAAAAATATCCTATATACCTGGTCCTATATGTCGCTATTCAAACACGCTAAAAAAATCACGTATGCCCTTCTGCTTCATCTGGCTGGTCTTTATATGGCTGCAGCCTTGTTCTTCATGCGTTAGAGGGCCGTCATGAAGAGCTCGTTCACGTCAGATTGCTGCAGCCAGAATGTTTCCAGTGAACGTATCATTGCCTGTGCCTCGGATACCGGAAAATGGCGACCTCTTGGCTTTCATCGTCATCGGCCTGTTCTTCCACGGGTTCCGGCACCATGTGATCCTGAATCACCTCGTCCAAGGTAGGTGCGTAGGTGACAACATCCTCCTCGCTGTAGTTGAGGAGGTTACGCACATCCATGGGATTGGCGTAGCGGAAGCGGCGAATCTGTGACTCCAGCTCGGCCACAACCTCCTGGTCGAGAAGCTCCTCCTCTGCCAAAACTGGCTGCTGATCCTCCGGTGCCGTGCTGCGAATCTGGCAGTGGCGGAAACAGTTTGCAATGGTCGCTGCCTTCACCTCGTTCTTCCACGCGGGGACTGCAATCCTGATTGCCTCAAGAATGTCGATCTTCTCAGGATCAGGAAGTTTGTCCTCCACACGCTGCAGGAGAAGGCGGTTGAAAGCGCGGCGGTAGTAGGCCCTGAGGTTCCGGATAATCCCAGCATCGCAGGGCTGCAGCTTTGATTTGGTGTTTGGTGGCAGGTAGAACACAGTAGTGTTCCGGAGCTGAATGCGGGCCGGAATGTCGTTGTAGTGGAGTCAAGTTCGAAATCGAAAACATTAGCATCGATAACCTGACTACCACCATCGCGCCCAGCCTTCCAACTTTCGGAGGGGGTACTCCGCGGACCACCACTCGAGATATGGTCCGATCGTCCGCTGCAAGCAGACGACCGGTCGTCATCAGAACCCACTTGGTACGATTGTTTAGTGTCCATCTCACCTGTGTACCCGATGGAATGGGCTAGTTACACACTCGGTGGATCGGGATCGCAGATTGGATCGAAGCGGTCTTGAATATAGAAGACCGATCTGGGTAGGTATCTCTGGGGCAGAACTCTTCACCCCAGACACAAAAAGACCAAAAACACTTCCAAGAGATAACTTCCAATTCGTCGATCGTCCAAACGATCAAGACCTGACCAATACGAAATAATAAAGGGTAGACCGACCGTTCCGGTCTAGCCCCTGACCAATACGAAATAAGACCAAAACCGGTCTAGCTTCCAACCAATATTAAAACAAGCCAATATGTCCGCGTAAAGACCCAATATGATCGTGAAACTCCACAAACGATATCTCCACGCCAAGACCAATCCAGTGAATAGCACGTTCCAAACGTACTTGAGTTGAGGTGTTGAGATCGCCAAATCGTACTCCCGTCGAGGGACTTCCGGTGGGCCAAAGTGCGCGTGCGGCGCGTCCAGACCGGGTATAATGGGCGAGAGGGGATAATTGGACCCTCTGCCCCCAAACACTCCGCGGCGGGCGGAGGCGACTAGTGTACGAAAAGGGAAGAGCGGCGACCCCTAGTTGTGATGTGAACCAAGGCCAGAAGAGGTTTCAGCCACTTATCTGAAAGCTAAAAGATTTCCTTACTTAAAGGTATAACCTCTGTCCTAAAAGATAAAACCACAACTAAAATACTACTACCCTATAGTCCCTAAATGTACCCCCACAAAAAATATGTAAAATACCCGAAGTCGGGTGACTCACCAAAACTTGCGTTCTTGACACTTCTTGAGTCTGATAGGCTGAAAAGCCCCCCTTGTTTAAACCAATCCGAAATTAGACCAAATGCCTTGACAAAACTTGACCAGAAGTGTGCCAAATTTTGGGCACGCTTCTCCTCAGCCGCCCCTGAGTCAGACCGTGTCGCACAACAACAACGGTCTGACCTCGTCCATCAAATTCAGTTGAACCTTGGTCATTCAGACTTTTCCGACATGGAGCAACCATCTTCCTCATCCGTTCCAGGTACTTGCACTGCTGGACTTGACCTTCTTGTATTTCCTTAACGACCGTTCTTGTAGGCACCTCGCATACCACGTCATCGCATGTCACTTCGCCCGTCCGGTCGGTCCGGTCTGGCAGCCCCCATCGTTCTAATACACCTCAGACATCGACAGGGCATCAGACCGGGACCGACGCGCAGTTTCAAGACGCTCTTGAAGAGATCGCACGTCTCCAGGAGCAGATTTCTCAACAGGCGACACAACGTAAGCATGAATGTCCGGTCTTCACCTTGGACCTGTTCTAACCTTCGTTTGTCTTCAGCCCGTATACCTCCTGGCATCAACAATGCAATCAATGCCCTGCTTGCCGCCTATCGGCAGTCGAACACGCATGACCTCCAGCTGCGTCAGATTTTGACCGGACTAATAAACGCGCGCAATAGGTTGACCCGCTTGGAGGCTCATCAGCTTCATCTTCGGGAGCAGCTTGTGCTGGTCCAACAGCAGCAAGCGGAAGACCTGCTTGACCAGACCACGTTGAGAATTCAAAGCGACGACCTCGAGAGGCGTCTCACTGAGCTTCGAATTTCGATTCAAGACCAGACCGAGGAGGTCCAGTCTTGTGAACGCAAGTCGAACGATTGGACGCAGGCAGCGAACGGTAGTCGGGAGGTATTAAAAGAATGTCATCAGCGCTTGGTTGACCTGTTGCGTCCTCGTCGGCATCCAGTTGCTGCCTTCAGCGTATACCGGTCTGCGTCGGCCTCCCTGGTCGACTTGCACCAGGACCAAGACCGGCGCCATCCATTGGCCAAAATTCCACAGTCCAATATTTTACAAAATTCCAAGAAGCGCGAGCGCGCCTGGTGGCTCGAGGGCGCGGGGCATAGCGCGCGACCCCGAACTAGGGGGGAAGTGTGCGGTGCCCCATAAGCGAGCCAAGACGCAGGCGTTTCTCGTGAACCCAAGATTGGACGTGAGTGATGCCAGCAACCCTGCCAAAACTCAAGCGCCCTCGCGCCCTCGTGCTGACCATGCCAAGTATTCAGAGGTCTCGTCCTGGGATGACTCCGTCGAAGACTCCGGTGATTCGGAGTTTGCTGTCCCCATCCCAAACAAGTCGCGAACAAGTCCACATGAAAGTTTTGTTCAAGTTGCATCGACTTCGGAGCAGACCAAGAAGACCGGTCCGCATGGTGGCGTTCCACCACCTCATGCGTCGACAAAGTCAACACCTACGGTCTTGCCTGGGACGTCCAAGCTCCACAAAGATGCTTTGTTGGCCAACGTGGCAATCGACAGTTCTTCCCTTCCGCCACGAACGCGTGAGGATACTTTGCCGTGGTCGCCAGGGCAGATCGGTTGTTTACGCCGGTCCACCCTGACCAAGCAGCTCCTGGCCCGGTCTTTCTCCCGTCCAGACCATTGACTTTTCCCGCCGGCGAAGAAATTTCCTGCCGCGTCGGAATGGCGGCCGGACTTGTTCACGTCGGCACAGATCTCCTGCTTGTACGCTGACGAGCCGTGGAAGATTTTCGAGCATCCCAAGCTGGGGTTCATCTTCCACTCGACTCCGTGGGCTAATGCTTTCATGAGTCGGGTGAAATATTTTAACAAGACTCACGCTCAAGCCATCTGGGAGGCATCCCACTATCTGTTGCTTCCCCCTGAACGAGTTCGGCAAGACCCTGGCTTGGCGACCATCCAGAACAAGCGCAAGCGGCGTCGGATCAGAGCGGGTGAGGCCTGGCAGTCCCTGTGCCAATATGTTTTGGACGGGATGCTGGCACACGAGTGCGACGTCAATGTGTTCTTATATCCAGTTGTACTTCATATGCCGCGGCGTCGCGTCGAAAGGACCCGGCTGCTGGCTGAAGGTGGCACATGGTACCCCGGTCTTGGGTGCATTACACCGGTCTTGGACCTCAAGGATGCTTTGGTCCAACTAGACCAACAAGAATCTTGGCGTAACCAGTACCAGGACCAAGTTGAAAAGCATCCGTCGTTGACCGTCGGCCGTCTGTGGGGTGATGGCGAGTGAGGTCGTAAGTAGTTGACCAGATAACACTTAATATATTTATCATCGTTCTTTTTCACATGTTCGGTCATCAAATCACTTGAGCTAATTCCACCACTTTCTCCAGAGTTGCACTAGACACGTTATCACCAACCGTTCCACTTACATCCCGAAAAAACAATCCACGTTTGTCACTCCACTATTCCAATTCGTCACATATTCACAATACACAAGACACAAGACACAAGACCTTCCACCTATTCGCACCGCTCGGGAAGACCGATGCTACTGCATGTCTTGGTCTTGGTCTTCATGGGTCTGCTTCACTGCGAAACGGTTCCGACTGACTCGGTCCCGTTCGAATTCTCGTAGTAGTGCTCCACAGTTCAGGTCGGACTCATCGATCCAAGTTGTTTCATCATGGTCCTTCCATCGGACCAGATATTCTCGGTGGGTCCGGCCGAACCTGGTCTTCTTGACCGATCGGACATCTAAGACCTTTTCCACTTCAAATTTGTCCTTCTCCGGCGGTCGTTCCATGACGAAGCAGGTATCAGAATGTCGTCGATGTACGACTGCCTCCCTATAACGGACGGTCTTCTTTCCCGATCGGGTTCACCCTCTGTAAACACATCATAACTTTCGGCAGGGTCCCGATCGGTCTTGATCTTGAAGTGTCCGTACAATGCGTTGTCTATCAACCCTTGATAGATCTGGTGTGAGTTCTTCAGACCGAACGGCATACGGTTCCACTCGAAAAGACCAAACGGTGTCACAAATGCGGAAATCTCACGGGCTCGATCAGTCATCGAGACAACCCAAAATCCACTTGTCATGTCCAGCGAACAATACCACAAGGTCTTGTCCAGGTCTTCCAAAAAATCATTAATCAGCGGCATCGGGTACACCATAAGTTTAGTTAACCGATTTACCAGCCGATAGTCGATGCACAGTCTAATGTCAACGCCGTTCTTCTTGATAACAATTACGATCGGCGAGGCCCATGGCGAGGTCGATGGTCTAATAATCTTGGTAGCCAACAGTCCTTTGATAAGCTCAGAAAGCTTTTCCCGGTACTGTGGCGCCACGCGTCGACATCGCTGAGCAATCGGATTGGCATCTCCAACGTCAATATCGCAAATCGCACCACGGGCTGCAGGTGGTAAGGCATTGCCCTTTCCGATCAGCAGATGTCTTTTCTTCCATATGATATTCTTCAACTGATAGATCTGGTCTGGACTGTTAAGGTCTTGATCACCCACTTGTAAATCATCCTTTGTAACTTCGGGCGAGTCGGCAGACACTTCAGGGAGGACTGCCATTTGGCTTTCCAGCTCCTGAATATACTGTTCCCCGCCTTCATGTATACAGACTTATTCATATTCTGGGGTGATATCACCTAGACCATCTGGACCGGCTGAACGCCCCTGGTCTTGATCGACGGGCTGTCCTTCACTGATATCGGTCTGATTAGGAATACCGTCATGGTCCGACCTAGCAACTTCATGTTCCCCTTCTTCCGTTTCTTGCTCCGCTGTCGCCTGGTCTTGTGCTGACACCACGTTGACTA
>CM047587.1:1309393-1325477 GCA_026184515.1 Peronosclerospora sorghi | reverse complement strand
GTCGAGACCCACCGATCGCCCCTGTTCAACCATAACTTCCTCGAACGAAAAACTTTCTCGACCGGGGTATCGGCAGACCGACAGACTGGGATAGTGAGGTCTTGGTCCCACCGGACCAGATCGGTATACGAACCATACAGAGGTCTTCGACCAGCCAACTGGACCTGGATCTCATCCGGGAGTGTAAGCACTCCATGTGACAGGTCTAGGCGAATACCAGCCGGGAGCATGAAATCCATTCCTAATAAAGAGTCTTGACCATCCAACTTGCCAACCCAAGCGCTGAAAAAGTAGACCAGCGATCCCGACAAAGTAATTTTCACACGCGTTCTTCCTTCGGTCATATAAGAGTTTTCGTCGATCCTGACGCATTCTTGTCTCTGGGTATCGTATATACGACATCCGACCTTACGAGCAAAGGCGGAGTCGATTATTGATACTTCAGCTCCAGAGTCGACCAACATAGTCGCCTTCTGGTTATTAATCTTTCCACAGGATTTCACCTGCTTGAACCATTTATCAGGCGCGTGATATTTCCAGTATTCGCGGGATTCTCCAGGCAGCAAGTCCAACTGCATAACCACCTTAGTCCGGGAGTACTCATCGGTCTTCAGACTGTAGACCGGATGGTCTCGGTCGACGCAATTTGGAATAGAACGTGTATTGTCGGTCTTATCCTCCTTGCCGACATATGCATAGATGTGAACCGTAGAACGCTCGGCTCGATCCAGATTCCAACCTGGCGAGCGTTCTAGTTTAACATCTTTTCTGCGTCCGGCGGCAGCATCCCCGCGTTCTTTTCCGGCACGTACCACTTGCGCATCATGTTAAAAAATTCTTCAATCTTGCAGTGGCCGGCCTCGTGGATCTCTCCACATGATTTGCATACGAAGAGGCAGTGGTCCGTCGGGTGGCCACGTCTCTCGCACTTCTTGCACACCATTTTCTTCCAGCAGTTTGGACCATCATGTTTGCTCGACCCACAGTGGGAGTACTTCTGACGAGGTCGGTCTGGATCGGACTTGCTTCCGTCCTTCCCTTCCGGTCTACCTGGTCGGACTTCGACCTGGTCTTCGAGGCAGGTCCCGCAACACAGACGTAACGATACTGGTCCTCATCCGATGACTCCTGGCTGGATTGACTTCCACCTTCCTCTTCCGATCCCTTGCTGTCTTCGGCTACGATCGCCTTGACCGCTCGGGTCGGTCTGGTCCAGGGTCTCTTGACCAGATCGGTCTGGGTCTGGGTCTTGGATCGGTAGCGACCTGATCCACCAGCACTCTTCGCCCTCATGCTACGTGACTTCTGTAGCGTCCGTAGAGTCTGTTCAACTTCACCCGCATCCCTAAGACGCAGCAGAGTAAGCTGGTACGCCAGTTCTTGATCGTCCAAGGTACTAATGTAGTGACCCACATGTTACAGAGCAGCACCGTTCGGCGGGTTATTCTCTTTAATTGTTATTCCGGCACGAAGTGCAGCCACGTTCAACCGATGCAAATACTCGATCGGTGTTTCGTCGGCCCGCTTCTGCATATGGTGGTACTTACGGGCGCTTGAAAATCCGGAGTTACAATATTGACCTTCAAACTTCGCACATAACAGGTCCCAGTCAGACCGGACGCCCCGACCCAACTGTTGAATCCAGTTCGCAGCCGGTCCTTTTCACAAATCCCGGAAGATTAAACAACGTTCGCTTTTTGGGGTTTGGTCTCGCAGAAACGCAGACTTGACCCGACTGAACCAAGACCGGGCCTGGTCTTCATCAGCATCCTTGCCGGTGAAGTCCTTGAGGTCGGTCGTCGTGGACATACGGATGCGCGGAATCGCAGCAGATCCAAAGTCGTAGGCAGTAGTGGAGGATAGGTTAGCCTTGCGCACCTTGCCTGCGCCTGTACCATCTGACCCACCATGGTCGTCAAGACCGCCGACCGACTCCATATCACAGTCACTTGTCTTGCTTGGTCTACGCGGTCTTGCCGGTTGCGGCTTGCGCCTTCCCTTGCCGGTTGGTTTATCACTTCTAATAGGCTTATCCATAGATGTTACCGATTCCATATCCACATCTTGGCAAACGTTGACACCTTGACAGGTAGACCGGTCTTGGACATGTGGGCGCATAGGTGGTCTAACCCGTTCTTCCATGAAACGTTGCATCATCGTCTCAAACATGGCTTGGACGATAGCTGGCGTCATGGGCAACGTGTTGATACCCTCCTTTTGCGAAACTGAGGCCTGTGGGGGTCGCTGAAGCCCCGACTGGCAAACAGCCCCTTGCTGCCGCATGTCCATTTTTTGTTCAGACCGGCCATGGTCCACCCCCATGGTCATCCGCTCGACACCGGTCTCCAACTCTGATGAGCTGTTAGAAGCCGGTGGAGAATGGTAGATCGATTCATCATCGGAACCAATGTCAACAAGCTATGTGGAAGCTTCGGCGACCTTCATTGCCGTGGTGGGAGTTGGGCGGCGAACCGCCCCCACCAGTGGCACCAAACGGTCGTGGAGGTCCGACATCGGCGCCTCCAGTCTCCAAGCATCAAATTCAAACAATTTATTGGCACCGGCGGGGTTCTGCATTTTAATGCCAACCTCCGCCAATATCGCCACCAAATTCTTGACGAGCAGTAATGGTCGATCACTCTGGATCGGCTCGGTAGTGGGACCGAGAAGACGGTCGGGGATATGGAGGTCCAAACACCCGAAAGACCTGGTTTTGGTGAACAAATCGCTTCAATTCAAAAACATAATACATCTTGTCCAGGTCTTGTTCGGTGATAGCCTCATCCCCGAACTTCGACTTTTCTTCGAAGTCGTCTTCGTCGGGTGGCATTCGAAGCCCTTTTCTGGCCACCTTGGGTACCTTGGGGACTTTAGGGAGGTAGACCGGATCGTTCCAATCAGCCTCCAAGTAATTTTCATCTTTTAGTTTTCCATCAATTTTCTCATTCATACACACAGGATCAGGACCTTGGTCCTGATCCTTTCCGGAACTATAGCAAGACCTGCTATAGTCCCGATCGGCTCCGATGGGAGCCTTTTGGGGAGGAAAAAACTTATTAATCCCGATCTGGTCCTCCGCCAGGCCAGATCGGACATCGCCATCTTTATCGACAACGAGAACGTAAGGCGATAGCCTTTCCTTACGTCCTCTCCAGAACGACTCCATACTCAAATCATTCAAATCTTCGAATCCAATTTTTGATGGAATATCAGCACGGTGATATCCACGATCACCAAGTGATCCGGGAACGCGCACCATTTTGGTGGAGTCAAGTTCGAAATCGAAAACATTAGCATCGATAACCTGACTACCACCATCTCGCCCAGCCTTCCAACTTTCGGAGGGGGTACTCCGCGGACCACCACTCGAGATCTGGTCCGATCGTCCGCTGCAAGCAGACGACTGGTCGTCATCAGAACCCACTTGGTTCGATTGTTTAGTGTCCATCTCACCTTGTGTACCCGATGTAATGGGCTAGTTACACACTCGGTGGATCGGGATCGCAGATTGGATCGAAGCGGTCTTGAATATAGAAGACCGATCTGGGTAGGTATCTCGGAGCGGAACTCTTCACCCCAGACACAAACAGACCAAAAACAATTCCAAGAGATAACTTCCAATAGGTCGATCGTCCAAACGATCAAGACCTGAACAATACGAAATAATAGAGGGTAGACCGACCGTTCCGGTCTAGCCCCTGACCAATACGAAATAAGACCAAAACCGGTCTAGTTTCCAACCAATATTAAAACAAGCCAATATGTCCGCGTAAAGACCCAATATGCTCGTGAAACTCCACAAACGATATCTCCACGCCAAGACCAATCCAGTGAATAGCACGTTCCAAACGTACTTGAGTTGAGGTGTTGAGATCGCCAAATCGTACTCCCGTCGAGGGACTTCCGGTGGGCCAAAGTGCGCGTGCGGCGCGTCCAGACCGGGTATAATGGGTGAGAGGGGATAATTCGACCCTCTTCCCCCAAACACTACGCGGCGGGCGGAGGCGACTAGTGTACGAAAAGGGAAGAACGGCTACCCCTAGCTGTGGTGTGAACCAAGACCAGAAGAGGTTTCAGCCACTTATCCGGAAGCTAAAAGATTTCCTTACTTAAAGGTATAACCTCTGTCCTAAAAGGTAAACCACAACTAAAATACTACTACCCTATAGTCCCTACCCCCACAAAAATATGTAAAATACCCAAAGTCGGGTGACTCACCAAAACTTGCATTCTTGACACTTCTTGAGTCTGATAGGCTGAAAAGCCCCCCTTGTTTAAACCAATCCAAAATTGGACCAAATGCCTTGACAAAACTTGACCAGAAGTGTGCCAAGAGTCTCAGCGCATTCTATTGAACGCGACGTCGGTCACGGCCTGCTTTTCGAGCGCAACTCTCAACTCCTCCCGGAGCGCACCAATGTTTTGTTGGGACCGATCGACCTCGACTCGGGACTCATCTTGTTCTGCGATGATCTGAGAGTCACCCGAGTCGTCCGAGTGGTCCGAGCGGTCAGGAGTTTGAAGATGCGGGGATTGCGAGCGCCGATCGCCTATGAGATAAATGTTAGTGGAAAATTTGGTGATCGGAAGTCAAGTGGACTTACCTGGTACACTGGATTCGGAAGATTGCATGGAATCAAAGACTGTTTGTGAGATAGGGCCGCTACCGTTGTGCGGCTGCGACCAGACTCAGGGGCGACTGTGGTTAAGTGCAAGAAAAATATTTTGACCAGTTTGTACCAGTGTACCAGTTTTCAAGGCAGATCGATCTGGTTGGATGAAAGGACGAAGTATTTTGGGCCAATCGTGTGCGTGGAGTGTTTTGTACGCGGATTTGAGGTAAGGCACACGGTTTACATATAGTTTACATATTGGATTTTTATTGGCTAAATAATATAGTGTTCGTATTACATCGGGTTGCGTCAGTCGCCTTTGCACGCCGCAGAGTGTTTGGGAGCGGAGGGTCGCGTAATCCCCTTTAGCCTATTATACCCGGCCAGTACAGAGCTCCATCGGAAGCCCCACGACAGGGAAAACTCGTTACGTTCACTCACCACTCATGTCCAAATCCCGCCACGTTTGGAACGTGTTTTTACTGGCTGGGTTACTCACTGCCAGCTGCAGTCAAGTGCCAAGAAACTATTGGCTGGATTACTAACTGCTTTTTTAGTCAGTGCCAGAAACTCTATTGGATGGATTACTCACTGCTGCATGCAGTCAAGTGCCATATCTAACCGCATTCGGAGTGAAGATTTCCGCTTCGTTTGCCGATCGGCTATATCGCTTTATCTTTCGTTGGAATTTTGGATCAGTACCCCAGAGGCGGTACATCCATATCGATCTTCTCTAAAGTCTCCACCAAGCAACGGTCCACCAAGTGTGTAACCAGCCCATTACATCGGGTACACAAGGTTAGATGGAAACGCATGATGAATCGGACCATGCTTTATATGCTGATGATCGGTCGTCTGCTAGCAGTGGACGATCAGATCGGATCGTAGGCGAAGGTTCGCCGGGTACCCTCCCCCGTCACTTGGAAGGCTGGGCACGACGGTGGTCAGGTTCTCGACACTACGGTGTTCGATTTTGAACTTGACTCCACAACACCAACGTCACGTTCGGAATAGCTGTCGTGCAGCTCAGTAAATCTAGGGAGGAGTTTCTCCCCTTCCCCGCAAGCGCGGAATTTTTTTTCGGCATCTTCGGCAATTTCCCCCGGAAAAAGAACAATAGGAACCTCGTGGAGATTCTCATCAAGGTCACCCTGTGCCTGTCTTCTAATGCGGTCTCGCTAAGAGACACTAGTGAACTGCTTCTGCGTGAGCAGTTGTTCCCGGAGTTTCTCCCGGCGTTCGCATTGATACGGCTGTTTAGCCGCAGGGCTTCGAGTATAGAATGCTAAACCATTCCTTACCATAGTCCTAGCCCTTTTTGGGAGGTCACGAGGACCTTCAAACTTATATGCCGCCCGTGGCGGGCGTTTGGGGGCGCGCAACGCAGCTCTTCGTCCCTGTGGGACAAGTTGGGCTTCTTGAGCCGCATCTAACTCATTGGTAATGATCGCCTTCGGCGATCCGGATGTTTTATCCGACATTGACAGGGGTGGATCACTAGCTAGTGCATTTTCCCCACGTGTGGGGAACGGATTGGATTCCCGACATCGCCGTTCGGCGATGTCGGAGTGGTCAGCTTTTGGGGAGATATCCCCAAGGGCATCCACCTCCGAGTAATCGGAATAGTCAACCTCCTCTTCTTGAGTAGAACCCTCAGCACCACTAAAGGTGCTCATGGTTAGCCAGAAGTTCTGGCAGTTGGAGTTCTCCAACTATAATTGATTTATTGCGTAAGCAATAGTCTTGATGGGGGAGGATGTAACAGGGTTACATTCTGGTTACATTTAGTTATGTTGTGTACGTAAGTACACTACGGTTGGGGTCAGTATTGACCGGTCCGAAAGGTTTGGACCAATTGGTTATTTTAACCAATCGGGGCAGGAGCCCTTGGTGGAGGCGTGGCAGCCTGCCACGTGTTGGTTGGTACACAGGTGGTGTACATTACATTTAGGCTAGGTACGAATTGAATAAGTCCTACTTAGTATTACATATAGTTTACATTAGTTTAAATTAGTTTAGGCTAATTATATATTAAATATACATTCATTTTAAAAAATACACTAATCCAGCTAGACGCACGACCTCGACCGGTCGCGCGTGCTGTGAGTGTTTGTAGCCAAAAGGAACACCTCCTTTAGCTACTCCCTTTCTAAGGGAAGCCTTGTTTCAAGGCGTTAGTTAAGTCTAACAAGTAAACCAAGGGAAATCTTGGCCCCGAGTAAGAGAGAACTCTCGTACTAAGCCCTTTACAAGGCCGTATAGGATAAGTAGCGGCACATCGCCGCTTAAGGAAAGTCTTCCTCTGTGCGCTAGCCGCACCGTGCGTGTACGCACCGGCTACTCTTTCGCCTGTTTGAACCATTTATCGAGGGCGTGATATTTCCAATACCCACGTGACTCGCCAGGCAGCAGGTCCAATTGCATAATGACCTTTGTTGCGAAGCGGACCCAATAATTTTGGTCGTTTCCGGTCAGCAGCACACCTATCAGCTTCGGCTTATCGGCGATCGGATTGGTGGAAATCCAGGAGGCTTTTAATCCTATCATGTGCAAGAGATGTCAAGAACAAGGATTTGGGTAAGTCACATGAGATTGCGTGTACCTACATATTTGCATGTTTGTACATATTGGGGACCATAGGGGGTAGGGAGTTTAGTGTTGATTTTGGCCTTGGGTGTTGTCTTTTTGTTTCGCCTGCTAAGAGCGTTTTTGGTTTTACGTCTTAATTGTTGGGCCTTTAACTCAACCGGAGGGCGTTTCGCCCTGAACATCAGTAGATTCTGCACGCCGCAGAGTGTTTGGGAGCGTAGGGTCGAGTAATCCCCTCCAGCTCATTATACCCGGCCGGGACGCGTTATAGACGCACTTGGCCCGCCGGAAGTCCCTCGACGGGAGTACATTTTGGTCGGATTCCCAAGTTTAAGTTACGCACGTTTGGAACTTGTAAACAAGTTTTTGGATTGTTACGTGGAGATATCGTTCGTGGAGTGTATCACGTTTTCATTTGGATCTCATTATTGGATTACTGGAGTTTATTTCTCATATTGGTTGGGCTCTACGATCGATTGAGCGATTTGCCCTTTGAAGTATATTTACTTGGAGTATAACTGCTCTGCCCGTACCCAGGGTGGAGAGTTCCGCCCAGGGTACACTACCCAGCACGGTCTCACATTTTAAGACCCAAATCAACTAATGGCGACGATCAACCAAGTGTGTAACCAGCCCCTTCCATCGGGTACACAAGGTGAGATGGAGACGCGAAAATCGGACCAGGCGTCCTATGCTGATGATCGGTCGTCTGCTAGCAGCGGAAGATCAGATCGGATCGTAGGCGAAGGTTCGCGGGGTACACCCCCCCGTAAGTTGGAAGGCTGGGCACGATGGTGGTCAGGTTCTCGACACTACGGTGTTCGATTTTGAACTTGACTCCACCACAATGGTGCGCGTGCCCGGATCACTTGGTGATCGTGGATATGACCTCGATGATATCTCGCGAAGAATTGATTACAATGAATTAAATGTGGAATCGTTCTGGAGAGGACAAATAAACGGCTATCGCCTTCTTTTCTCGTTGTCGATAAAGATGGCGATGTTCGATCTGGCCGGGTGGAGGACCAGATCGGGATTAAAAAGTTTTTCTTCCCCATAAGGCTCCCACCGGAGCCGATCGGGACTATAGCAAGTCTTTCTATTGTTCCGGAAAGGATCAGGACTTTTGTCCTGATCCTATGCATTTAAATGGATGTTTTGATGAAAAGAAAGTTAAAGACGAAAACGACTTGGAGGCGGATCGGAACGATCCGATCCATTTTGCCAAGGTCCCCAAGCAGATGCTCAGAATGCCGTCCGATGAAGAGGACTTGGAAGAAAAGTCGCAGGTCGGGGATGGGGTTATCAAGGAAGAAGACCTGACCAGGATGTATTACGTCCACGAGTTGAAGCGATTTATTCGTGAAGACCAGGTCATGCGAATTATAGCCCCCCAGATCCCCGATCACCTTCTTGGACCCACCACCGAGCCGATCCAAAGCGATCGGCCGTTGCTATTGGTGAAGAACCTGCTGGCGATGTTGGGTGAGGTCGGCATTAAAGTGCGAAACTTCTCCAGCGTACAGAAACTGTTCGATCTGGATACTTGGAGACTGGAGATGTCGATGTCGACCCTCCATGATCATTTGTTGCCGTTCGTGGGGGCGGTTCGCCGCCCAACTCCCACCGCGTCATTGAAGGTCGCTGAGACTATTGAAATGTATCATGATGCATGCTCCGACAATAAGTCGTTATATCAGTCTCCACTTGCCTCGGATAACACATCGGAGTTGGAGGTCGGTGTCAAGCAGATGACCATGGGGTCTGACCAGACCCCATGGGAGCATAAGAAGGACGTGCGGCAACAAGGGGCTGCATGTCGGGGCCCCGGGTGCCCCCACAGGCCTCAGTACCTCCAAAGGAGGATACCAACACGTTGGCCATGACCCAAGCCAACGTCCAAGCCATGTTCGAAGCGATGATGGAACGTTTCTTGTGAGATCGATGCCGATCAATTCCGTGCCCACATGTCCAGGACCGGTCTGCCCGGCAAAATGTAAATATTTGCCGGGATGTGGATATGGAGTCAGTGGCATCAGCGGATAAGCCTATCCGAGGTGTTAAGACAGTTGGAAAAGCAAAACACAAGTCGCAACCAACCCGACCGCGCCGACCGAACAAGAGCAGCGATTAAGACATGGAGTCGGTCGGCGACATGGATGACCACGATTGGTCAGACGGTACAGGGGCGGGCAAAGCACGTAAGGCTAACCTAGCTCCTACGACCGCATATGATCCTGGATCTGCCGCGACCCACGTATTCGTATGGCTGCAACTACGGACCTTAAAGACTTTACCGGCAAGGACGCCGACGAAGTGCAAGCCAGTTCGTGGTTTGGTCGGGTCAAGTCTGCTTTCCTACGGGATCAGACACCAAAAAAACGAACGGTGTCTGATCTTCAGGGATCTGCTAAAAGGACCGGCTGCGAACTGGATCCAACAGTTGGGTCGGGATTTCCGGTCTGACTGGGATCTGCTATGTGCAGAATTTGAAGGGCAGTACTGCAACTCCGGATTTTCTACCGCCCGCAAGTATCACCATATGCAGAAGCGGGGCGACGAGATACCGATCGAGTATTTGCACCACCTGAACGTGGCTTCACTCCTCACCGGAATAGTAATCAAGGAAGGCAACCCGCCGACCGGTGCCGCTGTGGATCATGTGGGTCACTACATTAGTACCCTGTATGACCAAGAGCTGGCAGATCAGCTTACTCTGCTAGCCTGAAGGATGTTACGGAAGTGGAACAAACGTTGCGGACGCTGCAACACTCGCGCAGTATGAGGGCAAAGGTCGCCGTTGGATCGGGTCGATATAGATCCAAGACCCAGGCCGACCCCGTGAAGAGGCCCTTTACTAGATCGACCCGTGCTGTCAAAGCGATTGTGACGGAAGACAGCACTGGGTCGGAAGAGGAAAGCAGCGGCCTGTCCATCCAGTAGTCGAATGAAGACCAGTGCCACCACGTTTGCATTACGGAATCCGCCCCAAGAGCCCGATCGACGCCTAACCAGGCAGATCGGAAGGGCAGGAGCGGGAACAAGTCTGACCCGGACCGACCTCGCAAGAAGTGTGTTCACTGCGGGTCGAGTAAGCATGACGGTGGGGATTGCTGGAAGAAGTTGACCTGAAAGAAGTATGAAAGACGCGACCACCCCACCGATCACTGACCCTTCGTGTGCAAGTCATGTGGAGAGATCCACGAGGCCGGCCAGTGCAAGATGGAAGAATTTTTCAATCTGATGCGCAAGTGGTATGTGCCGGGTAAGCACGCGGGGATGCTTCTACCTGACGTTGAGAAGATGTAAAACTAGAACGCTCGCCTGGTTGGAATCTGGATCAAGCCGAGCGATCTACGTTTGGCATCTATGCATATGTCGGCAAGGAGAATAAAACCGACAATACATGTTCCATTCTCAATTGCGTCGATCGGGATCATCCGGTCTACAATCTCACGACCGATGAATATTCCCGATCGAAGGTGGTCATGCAGCTAGATCTGCTGCCTAGAGAGTCTCGCGGATAGTGGAGGTATCACGCGCCCGATAAATGGTTTAAGCAGGCGAAAGCCTGTGGCAATATTAATATTCAGAAGGCGACGATGTTGTTCGACTCTGGGGACGAAGTCTCTATTATCGACACCGCCTTTGCTCGTAAGGTCGGATGTCGTATAGACGACACCCAGATACAAGAATGCGTCGGAATTGGGGAAAACCCTTACATGACCGAAGGAAGGACGCGCGTGAAGATCACTCTCTCAGGTTCGTTGGTCTACTTCTTCAGCGCTTGGGTCAGCAAGCTGGCCGGTCAGGATGCCCTGTTAGGAATGGATTTTATGGTGCCGGCGGGTATTCGACTGGATTTGTCTCATGGGGTTATTACACTCCCGGATGAGGTCCAGATCCAGCTAGCTGGTCGGCAGCCCCTATACGGATCGTACACCGATCTGGTCAGGTGGGATCAAGATGTCACCATTCCAGTCGGTCAATTCGCTGATGCCCCGTTCGATAAAGGTTTCAGATCAAGGAAGTTATGGGTGACCAGGGGCGACCGGTGGGTGCCGACCTTTGTGAAGAGCGCCGGCCGGTTTGATTACGTTCGACTCACCAATATCGGTGACAAGCCGCTTACGCCCGACAAAAATACTATTGTCGGCATGTGGCTAGCGGAAGGGAAGGTGCCAAGAAAGGCGGGGTTCGTCTCGATCGGATCGAGACGGTATGTCGAGTGGCAGAACTTGGCATACCAAGCGACCACCGATCTGGTCAGCAATGATGGACCGGTGGAAGAAGATATCTCACCTATGGTGGAACGACCCAGCTATGCAACCCCGAAGAAGATGCTGGTCCGAAGAAAGGCGCCACAGTCGCCGGGCACGGTGGACCATCAAGCAGACGAGCCAAGGCTAGTCAACATGGTGGTTACACATGAACAGGCGACAGAGGAGCCGGAACCAGAAACGAAGAAATGAGAACACGGGATTGCTGGGACGGACCACGATGGCGCGCCTAAACAGGTCGATGTTGTTGAAGAGCAGCCCGCCGATCGGGAACAGCAGTGTGCAGCCGATCGGGAAGGGTCGGGTGATGTCACCCCAGAAGATGACCAAGTTTGCATACATGAGGGTGGGGATCAGTATATTCAGGAGCTGGAGAGCAAGATGGCAGTTCTTCTTGAAGTGTCTGCCGATCCACCCGAAGTCACCTGGTACAATCTTCAAGTGGGTAATCGGCAGTCCCGACCAGATCGATCCGCTTAAGAAGATCATCTGGAAAAAGAAGCACCTGCTGATCGGGAAAGGCAATGCCCTACCCCCTGCTGCTCGCGGAGCAATCTGCGACATCGATGTTGGTGATGCCAAGGCGATCGCTCAGCGATGCCGACGTTTGGCGCCACAGTACCGGGAGAAATTATCTGATCTGATTAAAGGACTGTTGACTACCAATATTATCAAACCGTCGACCTCGTCTTGGGCCTCGCCGATCGTAATTGTTATCAAGAAGAACGGCGTCGACATTAGACTGTGCATCGACTATCGGCTGGTAAATCGGTTAACTAAACTTATGGTGTACCCGATGACGCTGATCAACGATCTGCTGGAAGACCTGGACAAGACCCTATGGTATTGCTCGCTGGACATTGCAAGTGGATTCTGTGTGGTTTCGATGACCGATCGGGCTCGCGAGATTTCTGCATTTGTTACGCCGTTCGGTCTGTTCGAGTGGAGCCGTTCGGTTCGAAGAACTCGCCTCAGATCTACCAGAGGATGATCGACAACGCACTATATGGACACTTCAAGATCAGTACCGATCGGGACCCCGTTGAAAACTATGATGTATTTACAGAGAGTGAACCCGATCGGGAAATTAGACCGTCCGTTCTGGGGAGGCGATCATACATCGACGACATACTGATCCCTGCTTCGTCATGGAGCGATCTATGCGAGAAGGTTGAACAATTGTTGGAGACATGTGATCGCTGGAACCTGTCGATCAGTGCTGTGAAGAGTTTTTGGGGCATGTCCAAGGTCGCCTATTTAGGCCATATGGTCTCGAACAATGGTCTAGAGGCTAATCCCAAGGACCTGGATTCGCTGCGTAACCTCCCGTTCCCCAGATCGCTGAAGGCAATGCAGTCCTTCCTGGGAAGCTTGAATTATTATAGCCGATTCATTGAAGACTTTGCTATCTACGCGGCTGTGCTGTACGAGCTCCGGGAAGTCGACTATCATATGTTGCGCGAGGGAGATCGGGCAACTTTACGAGAGGGCTGCGACTCCGATCGGGCTGCAGAATTGCCGCCGATGGAGGCAGATAACTATATGAAGCGTGCACAGGTTTCTTTTGGTATGTTTAAGGCTAAGATGGAGACGGCACCGATTCTTAGGCACTTCGATCCGGAAAAAATGCCGACCGTCATTGTGTATGCTAGTAAGTGGGCCATTTCTGCCACTCTAGCGCAAGAACATGATGGAGTCTACCACCCGTTCACTTTTACGAGCCGGAAATTGAAGCCGAACGAAGTCAACTATGTGACCGTCGAAAAAGAAGTTCTGACCTTACTACGGATTTGGATGTGTGCTATAACCTGCTGGTCGGCCGACCCGTAATGTTCCTATCAAGGAAGTCAATATTGGCCTGGTTGCTATCAGCCAATGGGAACGACGTTCGGCTCGGCAGATGGTCAGCGATCCTGTCACAGTGGTCTCTCGAGGTCGTCAAGTGCGTCAAAGGGGAGGAAGAGATATTGGGCACATTGGCTGCCAGCATCACCCCTCGGTCTGAAGTGGATGAAGCTCTGACGGCGATTGCCCCAAGGAAACAACCTGGACAGTCTATCTCACGGCCGACACCGACCGTTGATCGGGATGAGGAACTCCTGGTCTTGAGTTTCGACGGGTCGGCTAACGTGAAGAAGAAGGTCGGCTAGCGTGAAGAAGAAGTTCGGATACTACAGCGCCATACTGTGGAAGTTACCACAATGGTCTATAGCTGCAGCCGCCGCCGATTTCACGCCTGACATAACGGTAAACGAGGCGGAATATCGGGGGCTCCTTCTATGTCTCGATCTGCTGTCATCACAGAAGAAAGGTCGGATCATCATATCTGGTGACTCCAACCTGGTGATAAGGCAGATCACTGGGGAGATCGACTGCAAGGCACCACGGCTGAAGTTGTTAAACGACCGAGTGATGAAGGCGTTAAAAGACTACCCCAACCACGAGCTATTGCACGTTAAACGGGATTGGAATAGAAGCGCCGACCATCTCGCGACCCAGGCCATGCGGGACCAGATCGGGGTGACGATCACCGAGGAGGCCGTTCTACTCGAGCTAATGGATATAAACAGGCTCCCGGAGGTGATCGAGACCGAGGATAGACCCGACCAGGTGCATGTGATGGCTGCGACTAGATCGCGGACTCAGAAGTCTCGCCGATTTTTCCCGAAGGAAAGGCTGAGTGAGCGTGTAGTGCAACGACTAAGGGCAGAACGGATCCTCAAGGCGCAGGACGAAGAAGAATGGATTGTGAATTTGAAGACCTACCTGCGTGGTAAATTGTCTAAGTTGACGAATGGTCAAGAGAATGAATGTGCCAAGATCGCAGACAGTTACGAAGTGGATGAGGATGATTTACTATATTACTGCCGCCATGCCGACCAAGACAGTGCAGACCGGGACCGATTGGCGAAATTGGTGATACCTGAGTTGCTGCAGCCGGATGTCCTCCATCACTACCATGTGAGTCTAGAAGGGGGACATCAGGGCATAGGCAGAACGTATCACAAAATCAGGCCCCACTTTCACTGGAGAGGCCTTTTCCGAAGTGTACAGAAATATGTGGGTTGTTGTACGGATTGCGAGACCGGAAAGGGTAGACCGGTAATCAAGGGGCGATCGCCCGGAAATATCGAAGCTATCTACCCTTTCCAGGTCATAGCGATGGACCATATACCGTCGCTGCCTAAATCGACATATGGCAATACTGAGTTGTTAATCTGGGTAGACCTGTTCACCGGTCTAGTTATTGCGAAGGCAAGTGCGTCCCGGTCTGCCGAGCAGATCGCCAAAAGTTACGAAGAATGCGTGTTCCGAAGGTTCGACGCCAGCGAAGTCATCAGACACGACCGAGATTCCGGTTTCATGGCCGATGTGTTCCGGTCGCTTAGCAATATGCTGGGCCAGAAACAGAGCGCGACGATGGCATATCGTCCGCAAGCGAATGGATCGGCAGAACGTACGGTACAAACTATTACAAGAGCAATCAAGATTTAGGTTGCCGATCCATACCAGCGCGATTGGGACGAGTACGCATAAAGGCTGGTGTTTGCACTCAACTCGTCGACCGATCGGGTCCGAGGAGAAACGCCTTTTTATCTTGCGTATGGATGGGACCCCCGGTAGACACTGGAAGTTGCGATACCTATCGGTTGCACCCGGACCCGCGATTGCGATGCTCGACGCTGGCGCATGCAGGTCCAGAAACATTACCAGCATGCAAGAGAAACTGTCAACGAAAAGTTACGTCAAGCTACACAAGACCGGGCAGACCGGAACAACGACCAGGTCCAACCCCACGGTATAGAACCAGGTGCGAGGGTATGGTTGTACCTAGACCGAGTGAAGGAGGGCTATGCGAAGAAGATGGCTCACATGTGGCACGGTCCTTTCCGTGTTGCCGAGCCGATTGGTGAACACGCTTCCCGTCTAGTAACAACCGGCACGGACTACAAGGTCTTCCCGATCGTACATGTGTCCAAGTTAAAACTGGTCCGAGAATTTCCTGATCGTCCCAAAATGCCCTGTCTAGTAGACGAGGCAGAACGGTTTGATTTCGATGAAGCATTACTGCCGGATGACAGTTGGGAACGACCGCTGGAGAAGGACAAATTTGAAGTGGAAAAGGTCTTAGATGTCCGATCGGTCAAGAAGACCAGGTTCGGCCGGACCCACCGAGAATATCTGGTCCGATGGAAGGACCATGATGAAACAACTTGGATCGATGAGTCCGACCTGAACTGTGGAGCACTACTACGAGAATTCGAACGGGACCGAGTCAGTCGGAACCGTTTCGCAGTGAAGCAGACCCATGAAGACCAAGACCAAGACATGCAGTAGCATCGGTCTTCCAGAGCGGTGCGAAGAGGTGGAAGGTCTTGTGTCTTGTGTATTGTGTATTGTGAATATGTGACGAATTGGAATAGTGGAGTGACGAACGTGGATTGTTTTTTCGCGATGTAAGTGGAACGGTTGGTGATAACGTGTCTAGTGCAACTCTGGAGAAAGTGGTGGAATTAGCTCAAGTGATTTGATGACCGAACATGTGAAAAAGAACGATGATATATATTAAGTGTTATCTGGTCGACTACTTACGACCTCACT
>CM047587.1:1287855-1300463 GCA_026184515.1 Peronosclerospora sorghi | reverse complement strand
TCACCAGGAACGGTGGACCATCAAGTAGACGAGCCGAGACTAGTCAAAGTGGTGTCAGCACAAGACCAGGCGACAGCGGAGCAAGAAACGGAAGAAGGGGAACATGAAGTTGCTAGGTCGGACCATGACGGTATTCCTAATCAGACCGATATCAGTGAAGGACAGCCCGTCGATCAAGACCAGGGGCGTTCATCCGGTCCAGATGGTCTAGGTGATATCACCCCAGAAGATAACAAGTCTGTATACATGAAGGCGGGGAACAGTACATTCAGGAGCTGGAAAGCCAAATGGAAGTCCTCCCTGAAGTGTCTGGCGACTCGCCCGAAGTTACAACGGATGATTTACAAGTGGGTGATCAAGACCTTAACAGTCCATACCAGATCGATCAGTTGAAGAATATCATATGGAAGAAAAGACATCTGCTGATCGGAAAGGGCAACGCCTTACCACCTGCAGCCCGTGGTGCGATTTGCGATATTGACGTTGTAGATGCCAAGCCGATTGCCCAGCGATGTCGACGCGTGGCGCCACAGTACCGGGAAAAGCTTTCTGATCTCATTAAAGGACTGTTGGTCACCAAGATTATTAGACCGTCGAGCTCGCCATGGGCCTCACCGATCGTAATCGTTATCAAGAAGAACGGCGTTGACATTAGACTGTGCATCGACTATCGGCTGGTAAATCGGTGACTAAACTTATGGTGTACCCGATACCGCTGATTAATGATCTGTTGGAAGACCTCGACAAGACCTTGTGGTATTGTTCGCTAGATATGGCAAGTGGATTTTGGGTGGTCTCGATGACTGATCGAGCCCGTGAGATTTCCGCATTTGTGACGCCGTTTGGACTTTTCGAGTGGAATCGTATGCCGTTCGGTCTGAAGAACGCTCCCCAGATCTTTCAAAGGCTGATAGACAACGCATTGTACGGACACTTCAAGATCAAGACCGATCGGGACCCTGTTGAAAATTATTATGTGTTTACAGAGGGTGAACCCGATCGGGAAAGAGGACCGTCCGTTCTAGAGAGGCGGTCGTACATCGACGACATTCTGATACCTTCCTCGTCATGGAGCGATCTATGCGAGAAGGTTGAACGATTATTGGAGACATGAGACCGCTAGAAACTGTCTATCAGTGCCGTGAAAAGTTTTTGGGGTATGTCCAAGGTCGCCTATTTAGGCCATATGGTCTCGAACAATGGTCTAGAGGCTAATCCCAAGTACCTGGATTCGCTGAGTAACCTCCAGTTCCCCAGATCGCTGAATGCAATGCAGACCTTCCTGGGAAGCTTGAATTATTATAGCCGATTCAATGAAGACTTTGCTATCTACACGGCTGTGCTGTACGAGCTCCGGGAAGTTGACTATCATATGTTGCGCGAAGGAGATCGGGCAACTTTACAGGAGGGCGCCGACTCTGGTCTTGCTGCAGTTTGTCCGCAAGTGGAGGCCAAAGATTATACGAAGCGTGCACAGTTTGCCTTTGGTATGTTGAAGGTTAAGATGGCGACGACACCGATTCTCAAGCATTTTGCTCCCGAAAAAGTGCCGACAATTATTGTATATGCCAGTAAGTGGGCTATCTCGGCCACTTTAGTGCAAGACCACGATGGTGTGTAGCATCTAGTCACGTTTACGAGCCGGACGCTAAAACCAAATGAAGTGAACTATGGAATTGTCGAGAAAGAAGTTCTGTCGTTGCTACGAATTCTGGATGTGTGTTACAACCTGCTGGTCGGCCGGCCTATAAAGGTCCTGTCAAGACGGTCTACTTTGGCCTGGCTATTATCAGCCAATGGGATGGACGGACGTCTAGGCAGATGGTCGGCGGTCTTGTCGCAGTGGACCCTCGAGGTCGCTAAGTGCACCGGGGGAGAGGAAGAGATATTGGGCACATTAGCTGCCAGTATCACCCCTCTGTCTGAAGTGGACGAGGCATTGATAGCGATTGCCCCGAGGAAGCAACCTTGGCAGTCAGTTTTGAGACCGCCACCGACCGTCGACCATGATGAAGAGCTCTTGGTATTAAGGTTTGACGGATCGGCAAGCGTGAAGAAGAAGGTCGGCGCCTATAGTGCCATATTGTGGAAGTTGCCACAATGGTCTATAGTTGCAGCCGCTGCCGATTTCACGCCGGATATTACTGTTAACGAGGCGGAGTACCGAGGTCTACTTCTATGTCTGGACCTGCTGTCGTCGCAAGAGAAGGGGCGAGTCATCATATGTGGTGACTCCAACCTAGTGATCAGGCAGATCACCGGAGAGATCGACTGCAAGGCTCCACGACTAAGGACGCTAAATGATCGAGTAATGAAGGCATTGAAGGACCACCCCAACCACGAGCTATTGCACGTGAAACAGGACTGGAACAGAAGCGCCGACTACCTCGCGACCAAGGCCATGCAAGACCAGACCGTGGCTACGATCACCGAGAAGGCCGTTCTGGATGAATTGGTGAATATAAAGAGGCTCCCAGAGGTGATCGGACCCAAGAACGCCCCAGGCCAGGTGCATGTGATGGTCGCGACTAGATCGAAAGCTCAAAAGTCTCGCCGACCGTTCCCGAAGGAATGTTTGAACGAATATGCAGTACAACAGTTAAGGATGGAACGGATCCTCAAGGCGCAGGACGAAGAAGAATGGATGATGAACCTGAAGACCTACCTGCGTTGTGAACTGTCCAAGTTGACGAACGATCAAGCGAAAGAGTGCATCAAGATCGCGGATAGCTACGAAGTGGATGATAATGGATTATTGTATTACTGCCGCGATGCCGACCAAGACAGTGCAGACCGGGACCGACTGGCGAAATTAGTGATCCCCGAGTTGCTGCAGCCGGATGTCCTTCATCACTATCACGTGAGTCTAGAAGGGGGACATCAGGGCATAGGCAGGACCTATCACAAGATCAGGTCCCACTTCCACTGGAGAGGTCTTTTCTGCAGTGTGCAGAAATATGTGGGCTGTTGCATGGATTGCGAGACCGGAAAGGGTAGACCGGTAATCAAGGGGCGATCGCCCGGAAATATCGAAGCTACCTACCCTTTCCAGGTCATAGCGATGAACCACATACCGTCACTGCCTAGATCGACGCGCGGCAACACTGAGCTGCTGATCTGGGTAGACCTGTTCACTGGTCTAGTTATCGCGAAGGCAAGTGCATCTCGGTCTGCGGAGCAGATCGCCCAGAGCTACGAAGAATGTGTGTTCCGAAGATTCGGCGCCAGCGAGGTATTCAGGCACGATCGGGAACCCGGTTTTATGGCCGAGGTGTTCCGGTCGTTTAATAACATGCTGGGCCAGAAACAGAGTGCGACGATGGCATATCGTCCGCAAGCAAATGGATCGGCGGAACGCATGGTGCAGACCATAACGAGGGCGATCAAGATGTACGTTGCTGACCCAGACCAGGGATATTGGGACGAGTATGCAGAAAGGCTGGTGTTTGCACTCAACTCGTCGACCGATCGTGTCCGAGGAGAAACGCATTTTTATCTGACATATGGATGGGACCCTCGGTCGACACTGGAAGCTGCGATACCTATCGGTTGCACCCGGACCCGCGATCGCGATGCTCGACGCTGGTGCATGCAGGTCCACAAACACTACCATCATGCAAAAGAAGTCGTCAACGAAAAGTTGCGTCAGGCCACACAAGACCGGGCAGACCGGACCAATGACCAGGTCCGACCCCACGGTATAGAACCAGGGGCGAGGGTATGGTTGTACCTAGACCGAGTGAAAGAGGGCTATGCGAAGAAGCTGGCTCACATGGGGCACGGCACATTCCGTGTTGCCGAGCTGATCGGTGAGCACGCTGCCCGTCTAGTAACAACTGGTACATATTACAAGGTCTTCCCGATCGTGCATGTGTCCAAGTTGAAGCTGTTCCGAGAATTTCCTGATCGACCCAAAACTCCCTGTCTGGTAGACGAAGAAAAAAGATTTGATTTCGATGAAGCGTTACTGCCGGAGTACAGTTGGGAACGACCATTGGAGGAAGACGAGGTTGAAGTGGAAAAGGTCTTAGATGTTCGGTCGACCAAGAAGACCAGGTTCGGTCGGACTCACCGAGAGTACCTGGTCCGATGGAAGGACCATGATGAATCAACTTGGGTCGATGAGCTCGATTTGAATTGTGGGGCTCTTCTACGAGAGTTCGAACGAGAACGAGTCAGTCGTAATCGCTTCGCAGTGATGCAGACTCATGAAGACCAAGACCAAGACACGCAGTAGCATCGGTCGGTCTAGACCGGTGTGAAGATGTGGAAGGTCCGGAGTTGATGTGAAATTGTGATGAACTGTGACGAATTGGAGTAGCAGAATGACGAATATGATGACTATTTTTCGTGATGGGGGTGGAACTGTTTACGATAACGTGTTCGGTGCAACTATGGAGAGAGTGGTAAAATTAGTTCAAGTGATTTGACGATCGGACATATGAAAAAGAAATGATGAAATGTATTACGAGTTATCTGGTCGACTACCTGCGACTTCACTTGCTATCGCCCCACAGACGGCCGATGACCATCGACGGATGATTTTTAACTTGATCCTGAAACTGGTTACGCCAGGGGTCGTTCCGGCCAAGCTGGACCAAAGCATCCTTGAGGTCCGCGACCGGCTCAGCGCAATCAAGACCGTGGTACCATATGCCGTCGTCGGCCAGCAGTCTGGTCTTCTCAACGCGACGCCTCGGCATGTGGAGGAACACCGGGTACAAGAACACGTCGATGTCACACTCGCGGGCTCGCATCCCGTCCAAAATGTACTGGCACAGAGATTGCCAAGCCTCGCCCGCCCGAATTCGACGTCGCTTGCGCTTGCTCTGGAACGTCTCCAGGCCCGGATCTTGTCGCACCCGGTCGGGGTGAAACACTAAGTAGTGGGAGGCTTCCCAAATTGCTTGGTCGTGGATCTTGTTGAAATTCTTCACCCGGCCTAGCAAAGTGCCGATCCACGGAGTCAAGTGGAACACAAGTCCTATCTTGGGGTGTTCGAAAATTTTCCATGGTTCATCGCCGTATAGGTGGGAGATCTGCGCCGACGTAATCAAGTCCGCCCTCCGTGCAGACGGGGCAGGGGTTTTCTTGGCCGGTGGAAAAAGCCAGGGGTCCGGGCGAGAGAAAGACCGGGCCAGAAGCTGCTTGGTCAGGGTAGACCGGCGCAAACAGCCGATTTGCCCCGACGACCACGGAAAAGTGATTTCAAACGTCCTCGGCGGAAGGGAGCTGGTGTTAACCGCCATGTTCTTCAGTATAGCGTACTTGTGAAGATCGGATGTCCCGGGGAGAACCGAAGGCTCTGGCTTCGCTGATGTCGATACTGATGTGGCGTCACTTGTCAAACCGGTCTTCTGTTCTGACACCAATGTCGACGCCACTTGGATGAAACTTTCACGTAAATTCGTTCGTGACTTGGACTGGATGGCGACCATAAACTCGCAATCGCAGGACCCTTCGCTGGAGTCCTCCTTGGACGATACCCCTGCGTGCTTGGTGCGATTTGCAGTACGGCGCGAGGGCGCGTGACTTTCCGAGGGGCCGTAGATTCCGTCCGTGTCCGAGTCCGAGTCCATAAGAAGCGCCTGTGTCTTGGCTCGCTTATCAGGCACTGCACGCTTCCCCCCGAGTCTGGGTCCGCGCGCAGTGTCCCGCGCCCTCGAGCTACCCGGCGCGTCCGCGAGCTTCTTCGATTTTTGTGCAATTTCGGGCTGCTGAATATCAGCCAATGAACGATGTCGGTCTTGGTCCTGCTGCAAGCGGTCTTGAACTTGCTCCGAGGCGACTAAGGTTGCCGACGCAGACCAATCTATGCTGGAGGAAGCAGCCGAACACGGATGCAGCAAGTTCATCAAGCGCTGGCGGCACTGGTCTAGTGCCACCTGACGACGACCTGACTCTAGCGTCCAAGCGTATGACTTGTCTTGATAAGACCGGACCTTCCCGGTATGGTCTTGAATTGAAATCTGAAGCTCGGCAATGCGTCGCGCGAAGTCGTCGCCTTGTATGCGCAGTGAGGTCGCGTCAAACTGTCCGTCCAGCTGCTGCCGGCGAACAAGTGCATGTTGATCCCGGAGATGGGACTGATGAGTCTCCAGACGGGACAGCTCATGACGCGCGCTTACCAGCTCCTCTAAAATTGGTCGAATCTGGTCAACATGATCGTCGAACTGCCTATCGGCACCAAGCAAGGGACCTATTGCCTTGACGACGCTGGGAGGGATGAGAGCTGAAGACAAACGAGAGCCAAGAAAAATACAAGACGAAGACCAAAGATGCGCACCTCGTGTTGCCTGGTGGGCCACCTGGGACCTGAGATGCATGTTTTCTGCAAGCATATCCTGCATCTGCGTGTCGGCTTCAGCCTGACGCCCTTCCGATGTTTGAAGTGCACGAGAGTTACGTGGGCTGTCAGACCGAGCCGACCGGACAGGCGAAGCAAGGTGGGGCGACTCAGCGCATAGAGTTTCTGCAAGAACAACAAGAACAAGCGTCAAAGGGAAGCATAAGAAGATCAAGTGCAGTAAAGGCAGTACCTGACGCAGGTGTCGAAGATGTTTGATCCATGGGGAAGAAGTGTGAGTGACCAAGGTCCAGTTGGTCGAGTGATTGGTGAGTCAGACCGTTATCGTTGTGCGACACGGTCGGACTCAGGGGCGGCTGTGGTGAAGTGTACCACAAATTTGGTCACTTTTGGTCAAGGCAGTTGGTCGAGTTTCCGATTGGTCTAAACAAGGGGGGCTTCTTAGCCTATCAGATCCAAGGAGTATCAAGAACGCAGGTCTTGGGTGAGTCACCTGACATTGGGTATTTTACATAAGTTTGTGTGGGTACATTAGGGACCATAGGGAGATAGTATTATTGGTTAGTTGCGGATTTTCCAAGTAAGAGTCTTTTGGTTGCGGATTTTCCAAGTAAAAGTCTTTTGGTCTAGGAATAACTGGCAAAAACCTCTTCTGGTCTTGGTATACACCGCAGCAAGGGGTCGCCGTAATTCTTTTCACGTACACTAGTCGCCTCCGCCCGCCGCGGAGTGTTTGGGGGCAGAGGGTTGAATTATCCCCTCTCGCCTATTATACTCGGTCTGGACGCGCCGCACGCGCACTTTGGCCACCGGAAGTCCCTCGACGGGAGTACGATTTGGCGATCTCGACACTTTGACTCAAGTACGTTTGGAACGTGCTATTCACTGGATTGGTCTTTACGTGGAGATATCGTTTGTGGAGTTTCACGGGCATATTGGGTCTTTACCTGGACATATTGGCTTATTGTAACATTGGTTGGAGTTTAGACCGGTTTTGGTCTTCTCTAATATTGGTCAGGGGCTAGACCGGTTGATTGGTCTACCCTCTATTATTTCGTATTGGTCAGGTCTTGATCGTTTGGACGATCGACCTATTGGAAGTTATCTCTTGGAAGTGTTTTTGGTCTGTTTGTGTCTGGGGTGAAGAGTTCCGCCCCAGAGATACATACCCAGATCGGTCTTCTATATTCAAGACCGGTTCGATCCAATCTGCGATCCCGATCCACCGAGTGTGTAACTAGCCCATTCCATCGGGTACACAAGGTGAGATGGACACTAAACAATCGGACCAAGTGGGTTCTGATGACGACCGGTCGTCTGCTTGCAGCGGAAGATCGGACCAGATTTCGAATGGAGGTCCGCGGGGTACCCCCCCCCTCGTAAGTTGGAATGCTGGGCACGATGGTGGTGGTCAGGTTATCGATACAAATGTATTCGATTTCGAACTTGACTCTACCACACCTAAGCCGTCGGGTACACAAGGTGAGCAGAAACACAAGCAGTCAAGGACAACCGGAGGACCCCCTTCGTTAGTCGGTAGGCCGGGCGCCGTGGTACCACCTGATCTAGCGTCAAAAACATTGATCAGCCGCTCCACCACAGCTACCAGATGTAGCCCGTGCGTATACGCACGGTGCGGCTAGCGCACAGAGGAAGACTCTTCCTTAAAGCGGTCGCTACCGCTACTTAGCCGATACGCTCTTGTAAAGGGCTTAGTAGGAGAGTTTTCCTACTCGGGGCCAAGATTCCCGGGTTGGTTTACGACTAAGCCTTAACGGCTGTATTCCCTTTACGGGATGTAAGTAAAGGGAGGGCTCCCTCTTACCTACGACACTCACTGCGCGCGCGACCGGTCGAGGTCGCTCGTCCGCAAAATAGAGTGAAATGTAAACTGAATATATTTAATATGTAATTAGCCTAAATTAATTTAAACTAATATAAACTATATGTAATACTAAGTAGAATATTCTTAATTCGTACCTAGCTAAAATGTAGTGTACACACCTGTGTACTGACACGTGGATGGCTGACACACCACCACACCAAGGGCCCCTGCCCTGATTGGTTAAATAACCAAAGGTTCAAAACCTTTCGAACCGGTCAATACTGACCTCAACCGTGGTGTACTCATGTACACCAACATTATATGTAACTAGAATGTAACGTTACAACGTATCTTTGGGCGCTCATTCTCGATGAGTTGTTTGTTGACGGAACCACTCTCGCCAAAGCGACGGACGGACCGAATGCCGTGACGTGTCTTGAATGATTCAAGCCAGCCGTTTGAGAACTCGAATTTCTCGTGACCTGGGTAAAGACGATCAAGGATCTTGCTAGCGCTTTCTCTCAGAAGATCGCCGCTCATGTTCACCTTCTCCTCATGAGACGTAAACCACTCAAAAAACGCCTTCTACATCTCAGGATACTTTACGGTCTTTTTCCGCTTCTGCTCAAGATTGATGTTGGACGCCTTTTGGAGGATGTAACGGGGTTACATTCGGGTAACACTGGGTGTTGGTGTACATGAGTACACCACGGTAGAGGCCAGTATTGGCCGGGTTGAAAGGTTTCGAACTTTTGGTTATTTTTATCAATCAGGGCATGGGCCCTTGGTGTGGTGGTTCAGCCATCCACGTGTCAGTACACAGGTGTGTACACTACATTTTAGCTAGGTATGAATTAGGAATATTCTACTTAGTGTTACATATAGTTTATATTAGTTTAAATAATTACATATTAAATATATATTCAGTTTACTTTCCACTCCGTAGTACAGACGCACGACCTCGACCGGTCGTGCGTGTAGTGAGTGCCGTAGCGTAAGGGGAGCCCTCCCCTTAGCTACACCCTTTGTAAGGGAGCCTTGCCGTTAAGGCACTAGTTCAGGCTAGAGTAAACTAACCCGGGAATCTTGGCCCCAAGTAGGAGAGCTCTCTCCTACTAAGCCCTTAATAAGGGCGTATCGGCTAAGTAGCGGCGAACGCCGCTTTAAGGAAAGCCTTCCTCTTTGCGCTAGCCGCACCGTGCGTATACGCACCGGCTAGATCTGGTACCACTTGTAGTCAATCCAACACCTGTGTTGGTAGACTAGGCATCCTCTGCAAAGGATGAATCAGGACGATTGGGACAGTTTGACCCTCGTCCAACAGGAAGCCTTCAAAAGGCTGTTACCCTTAACAGGGGGAGAAAGTATGAAGATCTTAGTGGAGAAGGGCCTTGAGGCCGTAAAGGCAAGGGTGAATGCCCTCATCGCTCATGGGGCGAGTTGTGGTGGATGTCATTCCACGGGGGTGCGCCCTCCATTATCGTTTAAGATAAAGGAGTTCACCGGAGAGAAGGGTGACAACCTTTATGTTTGGTTGCGAGAGGTCGAAACGGCCTTCGCCACAGCGAACATGACCGCTGATCACTTGCAAGTGGGACTTGCATTGACCCATCTTACGGGCAAATCCCGTACATGGGCGTTTACATGCTCGGAATCAGTCAAGGACGTGTTTCCAACATGGAAGGTCCTTAAGCAGAAGCTTATGGACATGTACGCAACGCCAGATCTGGTTTTCCAGAATCAACTGGCGTTCCTGAGGTGCCGTCAAGGCACTAAGGACCTGGAGGTTTATATCCAGGTGCTTAAGACCCTGTTGGCAGGGATGTACGCGAAAGCGTACTCGGACGATGTGTCCATCCCCGTCTTCATGGGAGTTCTGAGAGAAGGGCCAGCACGTTCGGAATTGTTCCGATGCCGACCCTAATCCCTGGAAGAGGCATTCAAGATGGCGTTCAACGCCGAGAGGAACTTCCTTTCCTCTAAGGTGGGTCCCGAACCCATGGACCTGAGTCAGGTCGAAGCGGAGGAGAAACCTCCCGCTAAGAGTCATTCGGACTCCTTTTCACAGAGCTTTGAGACAGAGCTCTTGGCTATGTTGCAGCGGCGTGGGCCGCTGAGATGCTTCCTGTGTGGGAGCATGAATCATCTGAGGAACAGATGTCAGAAAAATCCCCAGCGAGATACTCGCTACAAGGGACCAAGGGTGGGGAAAAAGCCCTTGTCCAAGCCGTCGGGAAACGACGGCTCCCAGTAGGTGCGGGGCGCCCTACTGGGGGACCCCTCAGTGCTGTTAAGCCCCAAGGTAGGGGTCGACAGCACAAATCCCCGAGGAAAACGGTGCTTTCTAGCACCGAGTTGGTATGCCAGCCAGGTTTGCTGGTCGTCCTTGCGGACGTGAAAGGCTTTTATAATCCTTGGAGAAATCTTGATAGACTCTGGAGCGTCTGACAATTATGTCAGACGAGCTTCTGTTGAGAAGAGTCGGGTGTATGCCTAGGCCCTAGAGGCACGTTCTCGTGACGTTGTCACGGTCCGTCTAGCGACGGGTGTACAGGTTTCTGTACCCAAGGTCTCCATTGACCTTAAGCTGAAGTTTCCAGACTTCGATAATTTAGAACGTTGCCTAGTCCTGGATTTGGACTCGAGGTATGACATCATTCTGGGCATGAAGTGGCTGGAACACCACGAGCCATGGATAGACTGGAAGTCTAAGTCCATTGGCTCAACGCACCCGCGATCGGGTGAAGCATTGGCGAGTCATGAAGCAACCTTTGCTCGATCGCAAAAGCGATTCTGGCGTGAGATGCCAGAGATTGGGATGTCTGAAATGATCATTCCCAATGGCGTTAAGGAAGAGTTCCTTAACGAGGGGGATTCGGCGGTTAATCCCCACGCCGTGAACGGCGAGACTGGTGAGTTACCTGTGGTAACTCCAGTGGTAGGGGTAGAGACTCCTGTGGTTAAGCGCGAGGCGCTTCCACGCGAAGAGACCCGTAGTTCGTCTCTTTTACACGTCGGAAATGATTCCGACCACGCCGTTATAGGCGAGACTGGTGAGTTACCTGTGGCAACTCCAGTGGTAGGGGTAGAGACCCCTGTGGTTAAGCGCGAGGCTCTTCCAAGCGAAGATACCCGGAGTTCGTCTCTTTCGCACGTAGGAAATGATTCCGATTACGCCGTTATAGGTGAGACCGGCGAGTCACCGGTGGTAGAGGTAGATACCTCTGTGGATAGGCGCGTGGTGCTTCCAGTAGATGGGGCAATTGACTCCCCCCATCTGGGTCTCGGGATGAGTCCCGAGGCCAGTAGTCAGCAGTCCTACAGGATGCTGAATAGTGTGACAGGTGTTGTCACAGAAGGCGTAATCCTGGAACGGTTGACTGGGGTAGGCAGGCGAACTGTTGTCGTTGGAGGAGATGTCCTTCAACGAGTTTGAGACTGCTTTGAAAGCAGATGAAATCGACGAGGTCGTCGTGTTGCGTCCGGAAGAGGATTTGAACTCCTCATCCACGATGGACGAGTCAGTTTTGGTGAAAACCAAACAGCCATTGAATGCCCGGAGCGGTCTCAAGATCCTCGCGGATCCTGAGGACCCCTAATATTCCTTGGTAAAGGAATTTGGAGATGTCATTAGTGACAACCCGCCGATGGGGATACCACCGGATCGGGGAGTCCGACATGAAATTTATTTGGTTCCTGGAACCAAAATACTGCGTCACTAGGCAGTGGCCTCTCCCCAAGGAACAATGCGACGTAATCGACGCATTCTTCAAGGGGAAAGAAGAGTCAGGAATGGTACGGGAGAGCAAGTCTACCTACTCATCTCCCACTTTTTGTGTTCGTAAACCGAACGGAAAGTGGCGCATTGTGCATGCGTATAACAAGCCGAATGCAGCTACTATACCCATGCAGACTCCGATTCCTCGGAAGGATGTCCTCCAGAACAATATGGCGGTCTCTACTGTGTACAGTGCCTTAGATCTGGTGGACGGGTATTATCAGGTGCTCATGCGAGCGTCCGATATTCCGCTGACAGCGGTTATCACGCCTAGTGTCATGCTGTGGGAGTGGCTTGTTATGCCACAAGGGCTTTCAAATGCACCAGCGACTTTCAATCGCTTGGTGACACAACTCTTCCGCCCTCATAGGAAGTACGCTCAGACGTACTTCGACGATATATTCGTTCATAGTCGTGCAGAAGGCGACTCGTCTGATGTTCAGACGCATCTGATACACCTTCAAGCAGTGCTCGAATGTATGCGAGAGCATAAGTTATATGCAAACGCATCCAAGTGTATCTTTGGTGCTGAGGAAATTCCTTTCCTCGGATGCTTCATCGGTAAGGATGGAGTGCGGGCGGATCCCGCGAAGGTGAAAGCCATTGTGGAGTGGCCTTCACCTGTAAATCTTAGAGATTTACGGAAGTGGATAGGATTAGCCAACTATCTCCACAAGTACAGCGAGACCTACGCTGAA
>CM047587.1:1275225-1287755 GCA_026184515.1 Peronosclerospora sorghi | reverse complement strand
TTCCACCGACCCATCATCGCTGATAAGATCGGTGGAAGAGGATACCTCACCTTTAGTGGAAAGACCAAGTTATGTCACACCAAAAAAGATGTTGGTCCGAAGAAAGGCGCCGCAGTCACCAGGAACGGTGGACCATCAAGTAGACGAGCCGAGGCTAGTCAACGTGGTGTCAGCACAAGACCAGGCGACAGCGGAGAAAGAAACGGAAGAAGGGGAACATGAAATTGCTAGGTCGGACCATGACGGTATTCCTAATCAGACCGATATCAGCGAAGGACGTCCCGTCGATCAAGACCAGGGGCGTTCAGCCGGTCCAGATGGTTAGGTGATATCACCCCAGAAGATGAACAAGTCTGTATACATGAAGGCGGGGAACAGTATATTCAGGAGCTGGAAAGCCAAATGGCAGTCCTCCCTGAAGTGTCTGCCGACTCTCCCGAAGTTACAACGGATGATTTACAAGTGGGTGATCAAGACCTTAACAGTCCAGACCAGATCTATCAGTTGAAGAATATCATATGGAAGAAAAGACATCTGCTGATCGGAAAGGGCAATGCCTTACCACCTGCAGCCCGTGGTGCGATTTGCGATATTGACGTTGGAGATGCCAATCCGATTGCTCAGCGATGTCGACGCGTGGCGCCACAGTACCGGGAAAAGCTTTCTGAGCTTATCAAAGGACTGTTGGCTACCAAGATTATTAGACCATCGACCTCGCCATGGGCCTCGCCGATCGTAATTGTTATCAAGAAGAACGGCGTCGACATTAGACTGTGCATCGACTATCGGCTGGTAAATCGGTTAACTAAACTTATGGTGTACCCGATACCGCTGATTAATGATTTGTTGGAAGACCTGGACAAGACCTTGGGGTATTGTTCGCTGGACATGGCAAGTGGATTTTGGGTGGTCTCGATGACTGATCGAGCCCGTGAGATTTCCGCATTTGTGACACCGTTTGGTCTTTTCGAGTGGAACCGTATGCCGTTCGGTCTGAAGAACGCACCCCAGATCTATCAAAGGTTGATAGACAACGCACTGTACGGACACTTCAAAATCAAGACCGATCGGTACCCTGCCGAAAGTTATGATGTGTTTACAAAGGGTGAACCCGATCGGGAAAGAAGACCGTCCGTTATAGGGAGGCGGTCGTACATCGACGACATTCTGATACCTGCCTCGTCATGGAACGATCTGTGCGAGAAGGTTGAACGATTGTTGGAGACATGCGACCGCTGGAACCTATCTATCAGCGCCATAAAAAGTTTTTGGGGTATGTCCAAGGTCGCCTATTTAGGTCATATGGTTTCGAACAATGGTCTAGAGGGTAATCCTAAGGACCTGGATTCGTTAAGCAACCTCCCGTTTCCCAAGTCTCTGAAGGCAATGCAGTCCTTCCTAGGAGGTTTAAACTACTACAGCCGCTTCATCGAAGATTTTGCTATCTACGCGGCTGTGTTGTATGAGCTCCGGGAAGTGGACTGCCATATGTTGCGCGAAGAAGACCGTGCAACTTTACATGGTGGCGCCGACTCTGGTCTTGCTGCAGATTGTCCGCAAGTGGAGGACGAAGACCATATGAAGCGTGCAAAGTTTGCTTTTGGTATGTTGAAGGCTAAGATGGTGACGGCACCGATTTTGAAGCATTTCGATCCCGAAAAGGTCCCGACCATTATTGTATATGCTATTCAGTGGGCCATTTCGGCCACTCTAGTAGAAGATCATGATGGTGTGTACCATCCGGTCACGTTCACGAGCAGAACGCTGAAGCTAAATGAAGTGAACTATGGAATTGTCGAGAAAGAAGTTCTGGCGTTGCTGCGAATTCTGGATGTGTGTTACAACCTGCTGGTCGGCCGACCTATAAAGGTCCTGTAAAGGCGGTCTACTTTGGCCTGACTATTATCAGCCAATGGGATGGACGGACGTCTAGGCAGATGGTCGGCGGTCTTGTCGCAGTGGACCCTCGAGGTCTTTAGGTGCACCAGGGGCGAGGAAGAGATATTGGGCACATTAGCTGCCACTATCACCCCTCGGTCTGAAGTGGACGAAGCATTGATAGCGATTGCCCCGAGGAAGCAACCTCGGCAGTCAGTTTCGAGACCGCCACCGACCGTCGACTATGATGAAGAGCTCTTGGTCTTAAGTTTTGACGGATCGGCAAGCGTGAAGAAGTAGGTCGGCGCCTATAGTGCCATATTGTGGAAGTTGCCACAATGGTCTATAGTTGCAGCCGCTGCTGATTTCACGCCGGATATTACGGTTAACGAGGCGGAGTACCGAGGTCTACTTCTATGTCTGGACCTGCTGTCGTCGCAATAGAAGGGGCGAGTCATCATATGTGGTGACTCCAACCTAGTGATCAGGCAGGTCACCGGAGAGATCGACTGCAAGGCCCCAAGACTAAGGACGCTAAATGATCGGGTAATGAAGGCATTGAAAGACCATCCCAACCACGAGCTGTTGCACGTGAAACGGGACTGGAACAGAAGTGCCGACTACCTCGCGACCAAGGCCATGCAAGACCAGACCGGGGCTACGATCACCGAGAAGGCCGCTCTGGATGAATTGGTGAATATAAAGAGGCTCCCAGAGGTGATCGGACCCAAGAACGCCCCAGTCCAGGTGCATGTGATGGTCGCGACTAGATCGAAAGCTCGGAAGTCCCACCAACCGTTCCCAAAGGAACGGTTGAGTGAATCTGTTGTGCAACGACTAAGGGCAGAACGGATCTTCAAGGCTCAGGACTAAGAAGAATAGATTGTGAATTTGAAGACCTACCTGCGCGGTGAATTGTCTATGTTGAAGAATGGTCAAGCGAAAGAATGTGCCAAGATCGCAGACAGTTACGAAGTGGATGAGGATGGTTTACTATATTACTGCCGCCATGCCGACCAAGACAGTGCAGACCGGGACCGATTGGAGAAATTGGTGATACCTGAGTTGCTGCAGCCGGATGTCCTCCATCACTACCATGTGAGTCTAGAAGGGGGACATCAAGACATAGGCAGAACGTATCACAAGATCAGGTCCCACTTTCACTGGAGAGGTCTTTTCCGAAGTGTACAGAAATATGTGGGTTGTTGTACGGATTGCGATACCGGAAAGGGTAGACCGGTAATGAAGGGGCGATCGCCCGGAAATATCGAAGCTACCTACCATTTCCAGGTCATAGCGATGGACCATATACCGTCGCTGCCTAAATCGACATATGGCAATACTGAGTTGTTAATCTGGGTAGACCTGTTCACCGGTATAGTTATTGCGAAGGCAAGTGCGTCCCGGTCTGCCGAGCAGATCGCCAAAAGTTACGAAGAATGCGTGTTCCGAAGGTTCGGCGCCAGCGAGGTCATCAGACACGACCGAGAACCCGGTTTCATGGCCGAGGTGTTCCGGTCGTTTAACAATATGCTGGGCCAGAAACAGAGCGCGACGATGGCATATCGTCCGCAAGTGAATGGATCGGCAGAACATATATTACAAACTATTACAAGAGCAATCAAGATGTACGTTGCCGATCCAGACCAGCGCAATTAGGACGAATACACAGAAAGGCTGGTGTTTGCACTCAACTCGTCGACCGATCGGGTCCGAGGAGAAACGACTTTTTATCTTGCGTATGGATGGGACCCCCGGTCCACTCTTGAAGCCGCGATACCTATTGGCTGCACTCGGACCCGCGATCGTGATGCTCGACGTTGGCGCATGCAGGTCCAGAAACATTACCAGCATGCAAGAGAAATTGTCAACGAAAAGTTACGTCAAGCTACACAAGACCGGGCAGACCGGAACAACGACCCGGTCCAACCCCACGGTATAGAACCAGGGGCGAGGGTATGGTTGTACCTAGACCGAGTGAAGGAGGGCTATGCGAAGAAGCTGGCTCACATGTGGCACGGTCCTTTCCGTGTTGTTGAGCTGATTGGTGAACACGCTGCCCGTCTAGTAACAACCGGCACGGACTACAAGGTCTTCCCGATCGTACATGTGTCCAAGTTAAAACTGGTCCGAGAATTTACTGATCGTCCCAAAATGCCCTGTCTAGTAGACGAGGCAGAACGGTTTGATTTCGATTAAGCATTACTGCCGGAGGACAGTTGGGACGACCTCTGGAGAAGGACGAATTTGAAGTGGAAAAGGTCTTAGATGTCCGATCGGTCAAGAAGACCAGGTTCGGCCGGACCCACCGAGAATATCTGGTCCGATGGAAGGACCATGATGAAACAACTTGGATCGATGAGTCCGACCTGAACTGTGGAGCACTACTACGAGAATTCGAACGGGGCCGAGTCAGTCGGAACCGTTTCGCAGTGATGCAGACCCATGAAGACCAAGACCAATACATGCAGTAGCATCGGTCTTCCCGAGCGGTGCGAAGACGTGGAAGGTCTTGTGTCTTGTGTATTGTGTATTGTGAATATGTGACGAATTGGAATAGTGGAGTGACGAACGTGGATTGTTTTTTCGCGATGTAAGTGGAACGGTTGGTGATAACGTGTCTAGTGCAACTCTGGAGAAAGTGGTGGAATTAGCTCAAGTGATTTGATGACCGAACATGTGAAAAAGAACGATGATAAATATATTAAGTGTTATCTGGTCGACTACTTACGACCTCACTCGCCATCACCCCACAGACGGCCGACGGGTCAACGACGGATGCTTTTCAACTTGGTCCTGGTACTGGTTACGCCAAGGTTCTTGTTGGTCTAGTTGGACCAAAGCATCCTTGAGGTCCAAGACCGGTGTAATGCACCCAAGAACGGGGTACCATGTGCCACCTTCAGCCAGCAGCCGGGTCCTTTCGACGCGACGCCGCGGCATATGAAGTACAACTGGATATAAGAACACATTGACGTCGCACTCGTGTGCCAGCATCCCGTCCAAAACATATTGGCACAGGGACTGCCAGGCCTCACCCGCTCTGATCCGACGCCGCTTGCGCTTGTTCTGGATGGTCGCCAAGCCAGGGTCTTGCCGAACTCGTTCAGGGGGAATCACCAGATAGTGGGATGCCTCCCAGATGGCTTGAGCGTGAGTCTTGTTAAAATATTTCACCCGACTCATGAAATCATTGGCCCACGGAGTCGAGTGGAAGATGAACCCCAGCTTGGGATGCTCGAAAATCTTCCACGGCTCGTCAGCGTACAAGCAGGAGATCTGTGCCGACGTGAACAAGTCCGGCCGCCATTCCGACGCGGCAGGAACTTTCTTCGCCGGAGGGAAAAGTCAATCGTCTGAACGGGAGAAAGACCGGTCCAGGAGCTGCTTGGTCAGGGTGGACCGGCGTAAACAACCGATCTGCCCTGGCGACCACGGCAAAGTATCCTCACGCGTTCGTGGCGGAAGGGAAGAACTGTCGATTGCCACGTTGGCCAACAAAGCATCTTTGTGGAGCTTGGACGTCCCAGGCAAGACCGTAGGTGTTGACTTTGTCGATGCATGAGGTGGTGGAACACTACCATGCGCACCGGTCTTCTTGGTCTGCTCCGAAGTCGATGCAACTTAAACAAAACTTTCATGTGGACTTGTTCGCGACTTGGTTGGGATGGGGACAGCAAGCTCCGAATCACCGGAGTCTTCGCCGGAGTCATCCCAGGACGAGACCTCTGAATACTTGGCATGGTCAGCAAGAGGGCGCGAGGGCGCGAGGGCGCTTGAGTTTTGGCAGGGTTGCCGGCATCACTCACGTCCAATCTTGGGTTCACGAGAAGCGCCTGCGTCTTGGCTCGCTTATGGGGCACCGCACGCTTCCCCCCTAGTTTGGGGTCGCGCGCTATGCCCCGCGCCCTCGAGCCACCAGGCGCGCTCGCGCTTCTTGGAATTTTGTTAAATATTGGACTGTGGAATGTTGGCCAATGGATGGCGCCAGTCTTGGTCCTGGTGCAAGTCGACCAGGGCGGCCGACGCAGACCGGTCTACGATGGAGGCAGCAACCGGATGCCGACGAGGACGCAACAGGTCAACCAAGCACTGATGACATTCTTTTAATACCGCCCGACGACCGTTCGCTGCCTGCGTCCAATCGTTCGACTTGCGTTCACAAGACTGGACCTCCTCGGTCTGGTCTTGAATCGAAATTCGGAGATCAGTGAGACGCCTCTGAGGTCGTCGCTTAGAATGCTCAACGTGGTCTGGTCAGGCAGGTCTTCTGCTTGCTGCTGTTGGACCAGCACAAGCTGCTCCCGAGGATGAGCCTCCAAGCGGGTCAACCTATTGCGCGCTTTTATTAGTCCGGTTAAAATCTGACGCTGCTGGAGGTCATGCGTGTTCGACTGCCGATCGGCGGCAAGCAGGGCATTGATCGCCTTGCTGATTCCAGGAGGTATACGGACTGGAGGTATACGGGCTGAAGACAAACGAAGGTTAGAACAGGTCAAAGGTGAAGGCCGGACATGCATGCTTACGTTGTGTCGCCTGTTGAGCAATCTGCTCCTGGAGACGTGCGATCTCTTCAAGTGCGTCTTGCAACTGCGCGTCGGTCCCGGTCTTATGCCCTGCCGATGTCTGAGGTGCTGTAGAACGATTGGGGCTGCCAGACCGGACCGACCGGACGGGCGAAGTGACATGCGATGACGTGGTATGCGAGGTGCCTACAATAACGGTCGTTAAGGAAATACAAGACGGTCAAGTCCAGCAGTGCAAGTACCTGGAACGAATTAAGAAGATGGTTGCTCCATGTCGGATAATCTGAATGACCAAGGTTCAACTAAATTTGATGGACGAGGTCAGACCGTTGTCGTTGTGCGACACGGTCTGACTCAGGGGCGGCTGTGGAGAAGCGTGCCCAAAATTTGGCACACTTCTGGTCAAGTTTTGTCAAGGCATTTGGTCTAATTTCGGATTGGTTTAAACAAGGGGCGCTTTTCAGCCTATCAGACTCAAGAAGTGTCAAGAACGCAAGTTTTGGTGAGTCACCCGACTTTGGGTATTTTACATATTTTTTGGGGGGGTACATTTAGGGACTATAAGGTAGTAGTATTTTAGTTGTGGTTTTACCTTTTAGGACAGAGGTTATGCCTTTAAGTAAGGAAATCTTTTAGCTTTCGGATAAGTGGCTGAAACCTCTTCTGGTCTTGGTTCACACCACAGCTAGGGGTCGCGGTTCTTCTCTTTTCGTACAATAGTCGCCTCCGCCCGCCGCGGTGTGTTTGGGGGCAGAGGGTCGAATTATCCCCTCTAGCCCATTATACCCGGTCTGTACGCGCCGCACGCGCACTTTGGCCCACCGGAAGTCCCTCGACGGGAGGATTTTGGCGATCTCAACACCTCAACTCAAGTACGTTTGGAACGTGCTATTCACTGGATTGGTCTTGGCGTGGAGATATCGTTTGTGGAGTTTCACGATTATATTGGGTCTTTACGCGGACATATTGGCTTTTTTTAATATTGGTTGGAAACTAGACCGGTTTTGGTCTTATTTCGTATTGGTCAGGGGCTAGACCGGAACGGTCCGTCTACCCTCTATTATTTCGTATTGGCCAGGTCTTGATCGTTTGGACGATCGACCTATTGGAAGTTATCTCTTGGAAGTTTTTTTGGTCTGTTTGTGTCTGGGGTGAAGAGTTCCGCCCCAGAGATACCTACCCAGATCGGTCTTCTATATTCAAGACCGCTTCGATCCAATCTGCGATCCCTATCCACCGAGTGTGTAACTAGCCCATTCCATCGGGTACACAAGGTGAGATGGACACTAAACAATCGGACCAAGTGGGTTCTGATGACGACCGGTCGTCTGCTTGCAGCGGACGATCGGACCATATCTCGAGTGGTGGTCCGCGGAGTACCCCCTCCGAAAGTTGGAAGGCTGGGCGCGATGGTGGTAGTCAGGTTATCGATGCTAATGTTTTCGATTTCGAACTTGACTCCACCACACCTGCCAACAGGGTTTTGAGCTCCTGGATATAAATATTCAGGTCCTTAGTGCCTTGACGGCACCTCAGTAAAGCCAGTTGATTCTGGAAAACCAGATCAGGCGTTGCGTACATGTCCATGAGATTCTGCTTAAGGACCTTCCATGTTGGGAACACGTCCGTGACTGACTCCGAACACGTAAACGCCCATGTACGTGCTTTGCCGGTAAGATGGGTCAATGCAAGTCACACTTTCAAGTGATCATCGGCCATATTCGCTGAGGCGAAGGCCGTTTTGACCTCTCGCAACCACACGTAAAGGTTGTCACCCTTCTCCCCGGTGAACTCCTTTATTTTGAACGATTATGTAGGGCGCACCCCCGTGGAATGACCTCCACTTTAGCTCGCCTCATGAGCGATGAGGGCATTTACCCTTGCCTTTACGGCCTCCAGGCCCTGCTCCACTAGGAGCTTCATGCCTTCTTCCCCCGTTAAGGGTAACAGCCTTTTAAAGGCTTACTGCTGGACGAGGGTCAAAATATCCCAATCTTCCTGGTTCATCCTTTTAAGAGGATGCCTAGTCTACCAACACAGGTGTTGGATTGACTACAAGTGCTACCAGATTTATCCGGTGCGTATACGCACGGTGCGGCTAGCGCACAGAGGAAGACTCTTCCTTAAAGCGGTAGCTACCGCTACTTAGCCGATACGCCATTGTAAAGGGCTTAGTAGGAGAGTTCTCCTACTCGGGGCCAAGATTCTCGGGTTCGTTCACGACTTAGCCTTAACGGCTGTATTCCCTTTACGGGATGTAGGTAAAGGGAGGGCTCCCTCTTACCTATGACACTCACTGCGCGCGCGACCGGTCGAGGTCGCACGTCCGCAAGATAGAGTGAAATGTAAACTGAATATATTTAATATGTAATTATTTAAACTAATATAAACTATATGTAATACTAAGTAGAATATTCCTAATTCGTACCTAGCTAAAATGTAGTGTACACACCTGTGTACTGACACGTGGATGGCTGACACACCACCACACTAAGGGCCCCTGTCCTGATTGGTTAAAATAACCAAAGTTTCGAAACCTTTCAAACCGACCAATACTGACCTCAACCGTGGTGTACTCATGTACACCAACACTCAGTGTTACCCGAATGTAACCCCGTTAAAACCAACCTGGCTTTATCCTGTTGATGATACGAAAAAAACGAAACGACATCCTTTCATTCTTGCGCGAAGTTGAACAAATACTCAAATGGATAGCCTTCAGGATAATCTGCAACAGATCGGCCTCTTTTTGCTTTCGCTGCAGCGAAAATATTCTTGACAATCAAATACAACCCATGAGGTGCTCATCCATGAAAGCACATCACTGGGTGTTTCTTATGGGGTTCCTTCCAAGCATTCTTATTCGCTGCAGTATTGTCGGTTACTGCTCCTGCGATTTTCACGCCATTTGTAGTCAATGTATTGATTATTCGGCCCAAATCACCAGCAATAAAGTCAGATGTATGCGCTTGCTCTTCTGTAGCAATAGATTCGAGGAATAACGGCAGCCTATCCACAATGATCATATAGTTCACAATAGATTCGTTCTTAACATTGCTGCTCGCATCCGATTTCAGACATCCAATAGCATCAGATTCAGTCAATGCCTTGTCTGTTTCAGCCTTCCCCCTTTCATAACATCGATCCAAAATTGGTCCTGCTAATTGCTTACGACTGGGCAATTGCACATCCGTCCGTGCGATCTTGAATGCCTCAATTAAGTGCTGTTCCTCAATTTTTTGAAATGAAGAACCCGTTATGTAGTAATTCATCGCGAGGTTATTTTCAATCATCTTCTGCTCTGATCCTTTCAGGCGAGGAAGAGTGAATGCCTTAATAGAGGACTGCAAGTACGAGACCTCTGACCACGAAGAAGCTCCAGAATTCAACTTCTTATTCGGCATTATCTCCTTGAGCCAATAAGGATGAGATTCTTCATCGATCTCCTTCATTGACTGCTTGAATGGCAGGCAGTTGACGAGGTGTCTCTTCACTCGCTCCGTTTTCTTGTGGTATGTTATTGCCTTCAAACAGTGGCGACATTTGCTTGACACTCGTCGTTGGTAATCAGAGTCTTCCGTGAACACTTCCCATAATGATGACAGCTCATGAACTTTCCGTTTACTCGGTCCAGGCTCGAGAGCATCGACGCTGTCACCCATTTGTATTGTTGCAGTACCAGAATTCAGAATGTGAACGATATAGGACCTATATTACAGGTCTATAACAGAAAATAAACATAACTGTGCCACGGCAAAAAAAAAAACAATTCTAGAGACATGAGCTGGGTTGGGTTAAACAAAAAAAAAACAAAAAAACTAAAACCCAAGAACCCAGGCCCGGCCATCCCTGCTTACTACATCGATGTCATTATAATGGGGTCAACTAAACAGTACCGTGTCCAAGTAGGCTTATTTAGAACTTGTAACAGGGTTACATTTGGTTACGTTGGTGTACGTGAATACACAACGGTTGAGGTCAAGTATTGACCGGTCCGAAAGGTTTGGACCTATTGGTTTCTTTAACCAATCAGGGCGAGAGCCCTTAGTGAAGGCGTGGAAGCCTGCCACGTGTTGGTACACAAGTTGGTGTACACTACATTTCGGCTAGGTACGAATTGACAAGTTCTACCTAGTATTGCATATAGTTTATATTAGTTTATTAAGTTAGGCTAATTTTATCTATATATATAAAAGAATTCATGTCACGCTTCTCGACCGTCGGAGCGTTCTGATTGGCCAAATTATTAGTCCAACAAATCAGCCGACAATGACAATGAGCGCGGAACCTTTCGTTGCTTCTATCATTTGATTGGCTGAAATTGACATTTGTCCATTGGTCAGGAAGGATTAAATGACGGCGTGTTATAAAGTGACTTACGTAGAATAGCATTCATAAATATAAGTATTTCTTTCGTCTAATGTACCAGCCTACCCCAACAAAAAACACACTTGCGTTTCTCTCTATATGAGCATCTTGATGGACGTTGGCCCCTTTTTTTCGAGCCTTCACCCCCCACGCCCATCGGTGCCTGCATGGAGAACGTGACCATTCATTCCCTTTCCGGATCGAGAGGGACGGAGCGAAATGATGAGGCAGTGTGTGTCGCTGGCTTCAAAGGTTTTGGCGCGATAGTCACGTGACCCGACTCTGATACGGTTGATGCGGCTTGCGACCCCACATGGGACGAGAGCGTCGAGAACTCGGAGCTCAGAGGAAAGCAGTTGGTGCCCTGACACCATCGGATTTCATGGATCACAAGTGAGAAAAAAGTAGGATGAGACAGCAATCACAAGAGGTAATAGTCACTCTACCTACCGGATTGCATGAAATGTTGAGCGGGTGCGTATGCACTACTTGCTGAGTATGCTGCTGCTGCTGCTGCTGATGTTTCGCCGGGTTTAAATGCGGAAGTTTCTGGTTAAGCTGCTGCGTCATCGCGATAGCATTGGCAGCAGCCATTAAACCAAGATGCGAGTACTGAAACCATGTAGTCGTGTCCGTTTGAAGGAAGAAGTGAGCATGTGGTGGAGTCAAGTTCAAAATCGAACACCGTAGTGTCGAGAACCTGACCACCATCGTGCCCAATCTTCCAACTGACGGGGGGGGGTACCCCGCGAACCTTAACCTACGATCCGATCTGATCGTCCGCTGCTAGAAGATGACCTATCATCAGCATAGGAGGCCTGGTCCGATTTCTGCGTCTCCATCTCACCTTTTGTACCCGATGGAATGGGATGGTTACACACTTGGTGGATCGTCGCTGTAAATTGATTCGGGTCTTAAAATGTGAGACCGTGCTGGGTAGTGTACCCTGGGCAGAATTCTTCACCCTGGGTACGGGCAGACCAATTATACTCAGAGTAAGTGTACTCCAAAGGGCAGATCGCTTCACCGTTCGTAGATCCCAACCAATGCAAGAATCAAAGACCAATATTCCAATATGGAGATCCAACGAGAGCGTAACAAACTCCACGAACGATATCTCCACGTAACAATCCAAAAGCCTATTTACACGTTCCAAACGTGTGTGACTTGGGCTTGCGAAGCCGACCAATGCGTACTACCGTCTAGGGACTTCCGGCGGGCCAAGTGCGTCTATAACGCGTCCCGGCCGGGTATAATGAGCTGGAGGGGATTACTGGACCCTCCGCTCCCAAACACTTGCGGCGTGCAGAGGCGACTGATGTACAGGGCGAAACGACCTCCGGTTGAGTTAAATGCCCAACAATTAAGACGTAAAACAAAAAACGCTCTTAGCAGGCGAAACCAAAAACAACACCCAAGGCCAAAATCAACACTAAACTCCCTACCCCCTATGGTCCCCAATATGTACAAACATGAAAATATGTAGGTACACGCAATCTCATGTGACTTACCAAATCCGCGTTCTTGACACCTCTTGCACATGATAGGCTTAAAAGCCTCCTCGATTTCCACCAATCCGATCGCCGATAAGCCGATCAGTGTGCTGCTGACCGGAAACGACCAAAATTCTTGGGTACGCTTCGCCACAGCCGCCCCTGAGTCGTGTCACAGCCGCGCAACGGTAGCGGCCCGATCTCATCATATCCAGATCTTCACAGAAGCGGACTTCACCAATGGACAGATCGTCGAGTCCACCTT
>CM047587.1:1261325-1275125 GCA_026184515.1 Peronosclerospora sorghi | reverse complement strand
TTGCCGTTAAGGCACTAGTAAAGGCTAGAGTAAACTAACCCGGGAATATTGGCCCCGAGTAGGAGAGATCTCTCCTACTAAGCCCTTAATAAGGGCGTATCGGCTAAGTAGCGTCGAACGCCGCTTTAAGGAAAGTCTTCCTCTGTGCGCTAGCCGCACCGTGCGTATACGTACCGGCTACATTGGTCAAACGCAAAATGAAGAGAACAAACGTCAATTGGTACAACCTGCCGCTACACGTTGGGGATCCTTGATCAATTGTATGATGCGTCTCAAGGAGAGCGAATCGATCCTTCACCAGCTTGTTTCTGCTAGAGATTTCGTCAGAGGAACAGAAAAACAGAAGGAAAGTCGTCGAAAGGTCATGGACACCATTTGTGATGAAAACTTTGTCACCAATCTGGACAAGAGCATTGCTATTCTTGAACCAATCGAGGTTGGGGTCAACGCTTTCCAGAATGATCAAATCTCATTGTCAATGGTGTACAAGCACTTTGCATTGCCAATGCCAGAATCATACGAGAACATGATCTTTTATAAAACGAGGAACGGTCGTACATATTGAATTTAGTCAAAGAGCGGCTTTGTTTCATGTATGGTGATGCATTCGGGATCGCATACCTCCTGGACCCTGTGATGATTGGCGATGGTATGCTGGATGAACATAAGGTTCAGGCGGAAGATGCACTACTAGATTCCATCAGTCGAGGCATCAGCATCACTGATGTCAACAGAAAGGATATCGAACAGAAGAAAGAACAGTTGTTCGTTGAATACACGAACTGGATCATCAAGGCTCACCAGGATAGGACAAAAAATGATTTTCGCTTCAAGATGCTGTCGAAGGGAAGGAAGACCACAATGCAATACTGGCTCGTTGATGGTGCTACGTGTCCAAGTCTTAGAGATGTTGCAGTCAAAGTTTTCACAATGGTAACATCAAGTGCAGCATCAGAACGGGGATTCTCCGCGATGGCGTTTGTCCACTCAAAGGTGAGAAATCGACTATCCGGAGAAAAGGTTAAGAAGTTGTTCTTTATTAAAAACAACGCACCTCAACTCATTTCTGGTCAAGCTGGAGTAGACTGGGGTGCATCTGATGGTGATGAGGATGAGGTCGAAGCAGTAGACATAACTTCAGATGATTGAATAAATGATTAATGCTCTTATTTTGTACTAAATTTAAAAAAACCTTAATGTTTTGGGTTTTTCTTGGGTTTTAGGGGAATGTTAAATCGACCCCCCCAAATTGTTAATTCGACCCCCCTCCCTCCCATTTCTACACATCGATGTAACAATGCCCTTTTTTTAGGGTCGCCCTACCCTCACCTCCCCGACACCCCCACGTGACTTTCGACCAATAGAGGTGAATATTGCTACTAATAATAAAAGGCCCCGACTAGGGGCACACCCCACTTTTGCTAGGGGCACACCCCACTTTTGCTAGGGGCACACCCCGTCGATGCGGGTGTGAATGCTCGGTAGGTGGACAGCGCGTATCGCTCGGCTATGAGTGTGCAATCGTCTTTGGTGATGCACCCAATTAACACATTTGGGTCCGATGAGCAGAAAGAAAAGGTAGGCGACATAATTCGTCTGATAGTAGCTAAAAATTTCATTACTTCAAGTAACGGATTTGTTTTCGCTCAATGTTTATGGTTGACTGACAATCTGCAGTACTTGCCTCGTCTTGCTACAGGCGAAATCATTGGTTGCTTTGGTTTAACGGAGCCAAATCACGGCTCGGACCCAGCATCGTACGCTGTTGCTGTCGGATGTGATCAAAATCTAGATGTATCACTCGTGTCCTCTGTAAAAATTGACTAGAATGGAGACGCGCGCTAAGCTCAACGGAAATAATTACGTGCTCAATGGTTCGAAAAACTGGATTACCAATGCTCCAATCGCGGACGTTTTCCTTGTCTGGGCTAAAGATGACGAGGGTGATATTCGTGGCTTCATCTTGGAAAAGGTGCGTGACGTGCAGGTTTTTTTTGCTACTTGACATAGCAAAGCTGAGTGACTTTTTATTCAGGATTTTCCTGGTTTGTCAGCTCCATACATCGAAGGCAAGGCAACCCTCATGACGTCTGCTACTGGCATGATTTTTCTGGAAGATGTCGAAGTTCCAAAGGAAAACATGTTGCCCAAAGTAAAGGGCCTTAAGGTATGTTCTGGCCCCATTCTACGTCACTTTGTTTTCTCATGTTTTCTTATCCTTGGATAACTGCAGGGTCCATTTACTTGTTTAAACAGTGCTCGTTATGGAATTTCGTGGGGAGCTCTGGGCGCTGCATGTACGGAGAAATTTTTTACGAGCTATATGGATTCAGCTGCCATGGCTCACACTTTAACGTTTTTCACGCTGTGCAGACGCGTGCATGGACATTGCTCGCCAATACACCATTGATCGCTCTCAGTTTGGTGCTCCACTTGCTGCGTACGTACTCGACAATAAGGCCGAGTGTCGTAATCAAGAAATTTTAAAAGTTTTTACTTGCATTTCTTGCTTTCCACAGGAATCAGCTTATCCAGAAAAAGTGGCAGACATGAACACGGAAATCGCTCTAGGTCTTCAAGCATGTCTGCAAGTGGGTCGGCTCCTCGATGAAGCCAAAGCCCCTGTCGAGCTCATCTCAATGGTGAAACGCAACTCTTGCGGTAAGGCGATTGAGATTGCGCGCAATGCTCGAGACATGCTTGGTGGCAACGGCGTTTCGGATGAGTATCATGTCATGCGTCATGTAGTCAATTTGGAAGCCGTGAATACGTACGAAGGCACGCATGACGTTCACGCTATCATTCTTGGGCGGGTCATTACGGGCTTACCCGCATTTGTGTCTCGTATGGCTTAACAAGTGGAATAAAGTGTTGATTGGGAACTGAGCTGTCTGCTTATTGGTAGAAAAATGTTGGTTGACATCTACTGTCGGTTTAAGGGCGTTACCTAACCAAATCGTGGGTTCCTTTTGTCAAGCTCCACAACCCTTGATGCAAAATTAGACCAAATCCGGTTGGGTCCATCGACGGGGTGTGCCCCTAGCAAAAATGGGGTGCGCCCCTAGTCGGGGCCTTGATACTTTTATTATTAGTAGCAATATTCATCTCTATTGGTCGAAAGTCACGTGGGGGGTGCCGGTAGGGTGGCGGGGTGCGGGTAGGGCGACTATATAAAAAGGGCATTGCTACATCGATGTGTAGAAATGGGCGGGGGGGGCGAATTAACAATTTGGGGGGGTCGAATTAACAATTTGGGGGGGGGTCGATTTAACATTCCCCGGGTTTTATTGCCTTAAAACCCATAACCCAACCCAAGGGCTCAGAAAAAATTGGGTTTTGCCATCCCTCGTAGTAGGGGGATGCTAAATCCACATGGGTATTTTGCCAATTCCACACCCTTTTTGCAAAATACCCATGTGGATTTAGCATCCCATCTCGGGTACCCCAATTGAGAATCGACTTCGTGAGCTTTGGTCGCTGTTTGACTTTGTGTATCCAGGACGTTTGGGCACGTTACCGATTTTTGAAGACGAGTTTGTGCTGCCCATTCAAGCCGGGGGATATGCGACGGCAAACAAGATGCACTTGTTAATGGCGTACAAATGTGCATTAGCGTTAAAAGACCTCATCCAGCCTTATCTTCTCCGTCGTACCAAGGAAAAGGTGCTGGCAACTGGTGCTAGGGGTGCGTTGGGTGCGTTGCTTCCTGGCAAATAAAAGCAGATTATCTTTTGCCGGCTTACGACAAGACAGCGCAAGTTATTTAAGCGATTTTTAGGCTCGACAGAAGTTGCATCGGTTTTGCGCCGAGACATTCGACCGTTTCGAGCTATCTCCGTGCTTCGGCATATTTGTAACCATCCTGATTTGCTCGTATCCTACGGAGATGTTGATCAGAAGCGCCAAGGATACGAGGACGAGGAAGGAATCGTTGGTAGCATGACCGAGCTGTTTACTGAAACGGATGAAGACAAGGACGAAGGTGAAAGTGATGCATCTTTTGTTGCTGCATCCGATAGTGGATAAATGATTGTTTTACAAAAAGTGTTAACACTATGGAAAGAAAAGGGCCATCGGGTGCTCCTTTTCACTCAAACGCCCTGCATGCTGGACATTTTGGAGAGCTTTATGGCCCAATGTGGTCATTCTTGTACTCGTCTTGAAGGCACCACGAGTGTAGCTGAGCGACAAGCGCTACTGGACGCTTTCAATGCGCCGACGAGCAACCTGTTTGTATTCTTATTGACCAAACGCGCGGGTGGAATTGGTGTAAACCCCGTTAGTGCCGATCATGTCGTGGTCTTCGATCCGAAATAGAATCCGTCTACAGATGTCCAAGCTCGCGAGCGCGCGTGGCGCACTGATCAGCAGAAACCCGTGACTGTCTATCGACTTGTGACTACTGGAACAATTGAAGAAAAGATTTACCATCGACAGATTTTTAAGACGATCAAGGTGCTGCATGAAGCCTAGAGGAAACGCTGTTTTAACAAGCACTCGCTGCGCGATTTGTTTGTCTTGGACGAAAGTAACGACGACGAGAGCGTTGCCGAGACCAACGCCATGTTTCTTGCGGGCAACGTTACGCGACCGACGAAAGTGGACGGGAAGGAACAAGAGCATGCGCGAGTCGACCCGGCGGTCCCTGGCGATAATGACGTGGTGTTGCAACGATTTTTTCGCGCGGGCGACGAGCGCAGTGTCTTTGATCACTCTGCGGTCGAAGCGAATGGCGTGAAAAACCAAGAAGCGGATCTCGTCGAGATCGAGGCGACAACGATTTCGCAAGGAGCACTGAGTGCACTGCCAGCATCGGGTGCACTCGTCCGGCAGCAGCGGGAAACAATCTTTACACTAACGTGGACGGGTCGATCAGGTACTGCAGGCCATCGTCTCAACGACACAAGGAACCACAACGTCATCATTGTCTTGGTAAGTTACAAGGTCGGGGTCCGCGAGGTCGAGGAGGAAGAGGTGAGGCGGCGTCTCGTCACGCGAGATGCTTGCGCGCTTTCAACAGAGACGCGAAGGGGTGGCGCCACCGACGAAAACTCGACCGCTGGTCGCCACGTCGAGCATGTCCCCGTCTCGCGTCTCCGCGTGACAACCGAATGACTGTTAGAGAAATTTCGCGACATTGTGGCACCGAAAGATAAACTGGTGTTTCGTCATGTCCTACGTGAGATGGCGCTCTGTCGTAGTCATCGGTGGACTCTCAAGCCGTCGTACTCACTTGCGTCGTAGCGACGCACGCGACAAAAGACAAAGTACTAAGAGCATTTTATTTAAGTTTCAGTATAGCATCCAGATTTAAATATGTAGTTAGCAGACAGGAAAAGTGGTACGTCCATAGAGATAAGTGGATATGTGGATAGCGAGAGTGATGTTGAAATGCAGCGTCACGTTGAAGTACGGGGAGGGGGATGCTAAATCCACAGGGTATTTTCAAAAGGGGTGCGGAATTAGCAAAATACCCATGTTGATTTAGCATCCTCCTGGTAGTAAGCTATAATAATCGTACATAATTGGGTAGAAGTTTAAAAATAATTCAGGCACGTATCCTTGTTTGAATTGTACTCAAACATGGCGAACGGGTCTACCACCCGCATTGAAGAGAAACACAGCTACCAGACGCTGAGTGAAAGCCAATTATGGCTTCCTTCAGTGGAGACTGCCATGTCTGTACTCATTATTCCTCGTGCTGTGTCTGCGCTCTTCAGTCCAATTGCAGACTGTGATGAGACATTCAATTACTGGGAACCACTACATTACTTGCTCTATGGCTTCGGATTCCAAACATGGGAGTATTCACCTCTCTATGCCTTGCGCTCGTACGTTTATTTGATGGTCCATTATTGGATTGTGAGAGTCACTGCGCTCGCATCGTTGCTCGGACTCTTGATTGACCAGAAACCATTGCTCTTCTACGGTCTACGCACGGCGTTAGGTCTCTTGTCTGCTTACGCAGAGGCTTCATTCTATTCTTCCACGAGCAAAACCTTCGGTAGAGATACTGCTCGCTATCTCTTGTATATGTTAGTGTTAAACGCTGGGATTTATCATGCCAGCACAGCTTTTCTCCCAAGTACCTTTACGATGGTGTTGTTCATGCTATTTTCAAGTGCGTGGATGAACAGAAGCCACTATCTCGCGCTCGTCTATGGAATAGTAGCTGTTCTATGTGGCTGGCCTTATGTCGGTGTTCTCTTTATTGTATTTGCGTTTGAAACATTTTATACTCGGGGATGGATTCAGAGCATTTTCGTTGGTGGAATTCTTGGTGCGGCGATTTTGGTGCTTGAATTGCTTGTCAACTTTTACTACTATCAACGATGGGTATTACCGGCGTGGAATATTATCGTGTATAATGTACTTAGTAGTGACACGGACTCAACGTTGTACGGCACGGAACCGCTGAGTTATTACATATGGAATTTGGCCCTCAATTTCAACGTGGTGGCTTTAGTGGCAGTGCCAGCGGCGTTGTTTGTGTTTCTGATGCCTGAAAATTACTATGCAACGAGCAAAGTGCTGTTATTGGCGTATATCTCGCCCATGTACATTTGGATGGCGATTATGCTGACTCAAGCACACAAAGAGGAGCGTTTTTTAACCCCAGTGTATCCCTTATTCTGTTTATCTGCTGCGATCACGTTAAGCGCATTTGTGCATCGTATAAAGTGTTGTTTCCGTCATGCACCTACTGTAAGCAATCGACTCTCCCTGTTCATCGTGGTAGGCACATTGGGTTTCTATTCGATGCTGTCCGTTTCTCGTGTTGCGAGCAATATGATCAACTTTCATGCACCATTACGCGTATATCATTATCTGTATGCCAAGGTGCTACCGAATCCTGAAGATACTAAGCTTCTTGATGGTTTAAATACAGCTCGACCGGAAGTAACTTTGTGTCTCTTGAAGGAATGGCATCGCTTTCCAACAAGCTTCTTCATCCCTTCCAATCGAACCAAGGTGCAATTTGTAAAGTCTTCTTTCTCGGGCCTTTTGCCAAAGCCTTTTGAAGAACACGAGAATGGTACATCGATTATCCCCAGTGCTATGAACAACCGAAATCAGGAGGAGCCCAGCCGGTATGTTGCCATTGAGACTTGCGACTACGTAGTTGACCTGAACCTGCCCCATCAAAAGGAAACCAAGCTCTGGAAGGATCCTGCAACGTGGGAGCTCGTGCACTCGGAGCCGTTTCTTGATGTCGCACAATCCAAGTCGCCTTATCGATCGTTCTACATCCCTATCCTAACGCCACGAAACGTCCATTATGCCGACTACGCCATTTACAAGCGCAAGTCTAGCATGCAGCCACAACAAGACTCGGGAAAAGTGTTAAGCTAGTGGCATGACAACACCCCAACTCAAAGTGAAAGAGAAACCAATCTCTTTTCTTATGACTCTCTGATAACGACGACTTCGTTCTAATGGAGATACGCACATGTAGAAACGTATTTCTAAGACACTTTCTGTAAGCTAGACCTCTTGGTGGCTGAGATCGCGCATGAAATCCCACACACACAATTATCTGGCTTCATGTTTGCAGATTGTCGGCTGCAACAGCATCAAGCAATTTGGGTGCTACTGCTAAAATATGTTGCAAACATTGTTTCGATAGTCCTCCATAGTGCGCTTTTTCTCTTCAATCGCGGGATTTCTTATCGTTAGAAGAGATGATGGCAAACACGTCGTGGGTTGTTGTAAATCGTAGTCTATTACGTCGACTCGCTATGAGCGACTATAAATTTCCTAAGAGTGTGGGATAAAAATACCGTCCGAAGTAGCGATTGAGTCCCCAGGAACCACTACAGTTTGAGGCTCATACTGTAACTTTGCTTCGTCTCTTGGAGACACTCTATGCTCATCTGATTCTGAGGTGTAATAAGACACCTCCATCTTTCGTCAAGATGGTCACACGTTGTCCACTTTGCGTTGCGACAGATAACTTGGGTACGTAGCTATAGAGCACATCGCCAGTGCAATTGTTTGCCCCAGTCCTCTGCTTGCTTCCTACACCGTTCCTATAGCCGTAACTGCATTTCTTTCGAGACCTCGCGAACGCCTCGAAAGACAAGCAGTTACAGTACAACCAACGCCCAACGCTTGTGTTAACGAGCCTTAGAGTTGTGATGCTGTCGCAGAATAGCAAGTCATCGTTTTATACGCACGCTTTTCCTTTCCTGGCCCACTCAAAGAAGAAAGGGCAGATAGGATACAGGGGGATTCAACTTCAATAGTGGCGTCATTGATTCATAGGGCAAATAGGAACTTAAAGTCCCAATTTCTGAGAAATTCCATGTGCTAACGTTGGAGCGTCAACCCAAACCAATAGTAGTGCGGGGACTGGCGGCTAAGTTTGTCCGTACAATCCAAGAGCTCAAATTTGTCCCCACGATCCAATACTTTGTCAATATTCGCCGCAATAATCTCCACCACAGCATCAATCTGTTGCGTCATCGGCATCTGGATGCGCTTTATAACGGGATAACCTATTAGCAGATGATGTTTTTCCTAACGGCACACGATAATAAGACCTTGGAGGCTCGTATGATGTAATAATATTACATCTAACAGGATATGAGGTAGAAGCAACTACGCTAACCTTATGTATGTACCCCGCCCCGTCGGTTACGTCATAAAGTTAATGAAAATATTTTTCACGTCGGTTACGACAAGCGAAGACTCCGGTAAGCGGTTTCAAGTAAGGACACGTTCATCACATCAAGCCACTCGTGCTTTCGCGCCACATATCAGAGCACGTCCACGTAAGACAAACCAACATGCTCATTAATGGTCACTTCGTGCCGTCGAGCACTGGTAAAACCTTCGAAACGTATAATCCAGCAACAAAGGAAAAACTTGCAGACGTCACGGAGGCTGACTCTGCCGATATTGACACGGCTGTTGCTGCTGCCCGCGCTTCCTTAAGGCCCGTGGCGCACCATTCCCGCTTCGGAGCGCGGAATGCTCCTTCACAAGCTTGCCAACTTGATTGAAAAGAACATTGATGAACTTGCTGCTATTGAAGCGCTTGATAATGGCAAGCCCTTTGCTGAGGCCAAAGCGGTAGACTTGGGACTGGTGGTGAAGACTTAACGCTATCTGGTCGGACAAAATTCACGGCTCCGATATTCCCATCTCGGGTCCTTTTCTCTGCTACACCAAGCCCGAACCTGTCGGCGTGTGCGCCCAGATCATCCCGTGGAATTTCCCACTGGTCTTGATGGCGTGGAAGCTCGGCCCTGCTCTTGCAGCTGGAAGCACGGTTGTGCTGAAACCGGCTGAGCAAACGCCGCTATCTGCTCTGCGTGTTGGTGAACTCATTGTGGAAGCTGGATGGATTTCCAGAGGGAGTGATCAACACTGTTTCCGGTGCAGGTATACCAATACTGGCCGGCTCCTCGCGCAGCACACGAACGTAGACAAGGTCGCCTTCACTGGGTCCACCGAAGTTGGCTACGAAATAATGCGCAATTCTCACGTGAGCAATATTAAGCGTGTCACGCTTGAGCTCGGGGGCAACTCAGCAAAAGTCATCTTGGATGACGCCTACATTGACCTTGCCATTCAGCAGTGGCAGCTAGCTCTATTTCTGAACCAGGGCCAGTGCTGCATTGCTGGTTCGCGTACGTACGTAAAAGAGGGTATCTACGATGAGTTTGTGCGCCGCTCCGTCGAGGCTTCTAGCTCCCGCGTTGTTGGTGACCCGTTCAGCTCTGCCACGGAGCAGGGAGCACAGATCGATGAGACCCAATTTAACAAGATTCTGCACTATATTGATAAGGGTGTGAAAGAGGGTGGTCGTCTCCTAACTGGCGGCAAGCGTCATGGTAGCAAAGGCTGGTTTATTGAGCCCACTGTGTTTGCGGACGTTCAAGACGAGACATGGCCATTGCTCGAGAAGAGATTTTTGGTCCCGTCATGACGATCTTAAATTTAATACCATCGATGAGGGCATTAAGCGTGCCAATGATACCGTCTATGGTTTGGGCGCTGGTGTCGTGACGATGAACATTGACAACGCTATCAAGATTTCGAACGGCATTCGCGCGGGCACGGTGTACGTGAATTGCTACGACGTAGTGGAGACGAATGCGCCGTTTGGTGGATTTAAAGATTCGGGCATTGGTCGCGAGAATGGGGAGCTTGGACTGCGGAATTACATGGAGCAGGAGACGGTGATTATCAAGCGCCCGCTTGACTCGATGCCGTAAGTTTTATGTAAGAAGTGATTACATACATGACTGAGTCTGTCGGGTGGTAAAAAGTCGTTCTACCTGATATCCTGTTAGATGTAATATTATTACATCATACGAACCTCCAAGGTCTTATTATCATGTGCCGTTAGGAAAAACATCATCTGCTAATAGGTTATCCCTTTATAACGCGCATAGAGTGACGCGTCCCCTTTTTAGAAACGGACGCGTCACTTTACGTGTACAGTAGATCATCGTCTACGATGCACAAACGTGATGCCACCTACAACAAATATAAAAAGAAAACGTAATGTGTGCTAGCTCTGTACGAGGCCACATTGCTGTGCACGACAGATGGCCAGTCTCTTCGCGCGACACGAGCTCGGCATCCTACTGAAGAATGTTTTTGGTAGCATAACGATATTCTGTAGTTCACGTGGATTTGTGGTGCAACGCTCGTAATGTATCCATTAAACAAGAATCAGTCTACTGCACTTTCTCTTCGTTGGGAAGTTCTGCTTCGGATGCTACAACAACGAAAAAAGTTGTGGTCGTATGCTTGTCTATCTTGACACTGGATCACTCTATGAGACAGACCCACGAATTGCTTGTTTGGATCTTATCGTTCTCATCAGAAAGTGGCGTCCGAGGTACATACATTCATGCAAAAGAACTGCCATACTAGTATCAAATAGCTTAGCAGTAAATCATAAACGTAATATGCAGCAGCATGAATTAGACGTCCTAATCCTGCATGATATAGTGCGTGCCAATTGACATAGGGCTGTTCAGAGCCGCGAGGGCGATTTCTTTGGCAGCACGAGCGGCATTGCGTAGACGCGCAGTCTCGCAGGTGACACGGCACTCCCGGTGTAACTTGTCCGCCTTAATCTCAAGTAGTTCAAGCTTCTTCACTGCACTGTCCATGCCAGCGACGGTTCGAATGGGGCCGACTGATTCCCACATAATACGCTGGATCGCTAGCATCACTTCCTCGATCTCATTCGGGTACGGATCACGGCGGCCCGTCAGGCCCGAAAACGGGTCCTCTCCTTTTGTGAAGCTCGGCAAGTCTGACGACTTGAGACGGCCATGGAAGTCGTCCGCAGCACTACAGCCCCAAACCAATCCTTCCAGTAAAGAAGTCGATGCCAAACGGTTCGCGCCATGAAGACCCGTGCAACTTACTTCGCCAGCTGCATACAGGCCAGGAACCGTAGTACGGCCTCGAAGATCAACTTCCACGCCACCGCAGTGATAGTGAGCCGCTGGAACGACGGGCATTGGTACCTTTGTCATGTCAATGCCGCGAGCTAGACAATGTTTATAGATTGTCGGAAAGCGACATTGGATCCAATCAGCCTTCTTATGTGAAATGTCTAGGTACATACAAGGCTCGTTTTGCTTGTCCATTTCAGCCAATATGAGGCGTGCGACCACATCCCGTGGAGCCAACTCGCCATCGGGATGGTAATCCTTAGCAAAAGCACGCCCGCTTTTGTTGCGAAGGATCGCCCCTTCGCCACGTAATGCCTCCGTCAAGAGGAAACGACGTTCGTCTGGAATGTACAGCGTCGTAGGGTGAAACTGGACATACTGCATGTTCTGAAGCTTTGCACCAATACGAGCAGCGAGGGCAATGCCGTCACCACGAGCGCCTTCGGGATTGGACGTATTCTTGTAAATGTCACCGACACCACCAGTAGCCAGTAGGGTAAACGGAGCGCGATAGTGTTTCACTTTGCCTGAGGTGGACACTGTCAGGGCACCAACGCATTCGCCGAGGTTGTTGGTAACAAGTTCAAAGGCGCTGCGACCTGTGAGGAGGAAAATGTTGGGATGATCACGCACAGCCTGCACCATGCTAGTGGAGATAACACGACCCGTATGGTCAGCTTTGTACAAAATGCGCGCACGATTGTGGGACGCCTCAAGCGTGAGTGCAAGTTTTCCATCCTCTGTGCGGGTGAAAGGGACCTTGGCAACTTCTAGAAGCATCTCTTCCACGCGTTCGGGTCCTTCCACAGCCAGTTTCTGGACAGCAACGTCGTCACACACTCCAGCACCAGCACGATGGACATCAGACGATAGTAAAGCAGGTGAATCATCCTCACTCTTGTAAATGATTCCACCTTGAGCATAGTACGTAGCACAGTGGTTGGGATCTTCCGCGGCCGCCAACATGGTCACCTTGATCCCTTGATTCGCTAGTCGAAGTGCCGCAGCATTCCCGGCCACGCCGCATCCAATAACAAGAGCCTTGCAATCAATCGTGTCATATGAGGCCGAGGCGGACGAGGCACGACGAAGCAAGGAATTGCCATTGAGATGACGACGAGGGAGTGCCTCTACTTGGGCAAACGAGTCAGGCGAACGAAAAGGCGCGGGCGGAAGCGTGGCGCCCGCTATGAGCTCGAGCTGAGTCATGAACGTACGTAGGTTTTTTTGGGGCTTGTCAAGAGGTAGAGTCGGGCTTAGTGGCTGGCGACGTACACGGGGTACTTTTTGTTAAAAGTCCACGAGCTCTTCACAGACATCCAATGCGGAGTTCGGTCGATGGAGGAAGCGGAGCAAGCAGACACGGGACCTTGGCGAAAGGACGTTGGGACTTGACGGCAAATTCAGTAATGACTTGGTCGCGTTACCCAACGAATGGTGTGGGAGAGGGGACTGCCGGGGTAGACGAGAGACCGAGCTTGACTTGCGCGCTGTATTGAACCAAGGTATAGGGATGAGAACGAGACGAGACAACACGGAGCAACTTGATTTTTCGGGCTCGAAAACAGGCCAAGAGCCAGTGCGAGTCAGAGAGCAAAGGGAGACAGGCAACGGTCGCATAAATCCATCCTGATCGGGCCAATTCTAGGGGTTTGGTTGATGATCAAATCCTGGAAAATGCTATTTAGGTACAACAGTAGAACCTGTCTAAACAAATATGCTCGGGACCGGGTCAAACGTATTATTTTACGGTGGTTGTTAAATTGTAGAGATGCGCAGCGGAACGCAGCGGAATGCAGCGGAACGCAGTACTGTACTTATGATCACGGGCTGTGAAATGTAACCCTCAACTAACCACCAACAAACAAAGAACCAACAAAACCGCACAAAACCCGCAGCATCCGACCACACCAACCACAGTTTGACAGCAGAACCCAAAGATGCCAAGGACTGGAGCACAGCACACAACCATGCCGGACAAGGTCCACATTGCCTTGTGTGAGCACAAGCAGAAGAACCCTTCGCTCACGCAGAAAGAGCTGATTGCTTGGGTGGAGCCAATCACCACCTCAAAATCAGCCAAGCAACGGTCTCCAACACGCTCAAACGTTCGGGCGAGATCCTCTGTAGCCGGTGCGTATACGCACGGTGCGGCTAGCGCACAGAGGAAGGCTTTCCTTAAAGCGGCGTTCGCCGCTACTTAGCCGATACGCCCTTATTAAGGGCTTAGTAGGAGAGAGCTCTCCTACTCGGGGCCAAGATTCCCGGGTTAGTTTACTCTATCCTGTACTAGTGCCTTAACGGCAAGGCTCCCTTACAAAGGGTGTAGCTAAGGGGAGGGCTCCCCTTACGCTACGGCACTCACTACACGCACGAC
>CM047587.1:1246935-1261225 GCA_026184515.1 Peronosclerospora sorghi | reverse complement strand
AAGGTGGACTCGACGATCTGTCCATTGGTGAAGTCCGCTTCTGTGAATATCTGGATATGATGAGATCGGGCCGCTACCGTTGCGCGGCTGTGACACGACTCAGGGGCGGCTGTGGCGAAGCGTACCCAAGAATTTTGGTCGTTTCCGGTCAGCAGCACACTGATCGGCTTATCGGCGATCGGATTGGTGGAAATCCAGGAGGCTTTTAAGCCGGTCATGTGCAAGAGGTGTCAAGAACACGGATCTTGGTAAGTCACATGAGATTGCGTGTACCTACATATTTTCATGTTTGTACATATTGGGGACCATAGGGGGTAGGGAGTTTAGTGTTGATTTTGGCCTTGGGTGTTGCTTTTGGTTCGCCTGCTAAGAGCGTTTTTTGGTCTTACGTCTTAATTGTTGGGCCTTTAAACTCAACCGGAGGTCGTTTCGCCCTGTACATCCGTCGCCTCTGCACGCCACAGCGTGTTTGGAAGCAGAGGGTCGAGCAATCCCCTCCAGCTTATTATACCCGGCCGGGACGCGTTACAGGCGCACTTGGATTAGGCCGCTTGACCTTTCTCGATCACCCATGTCGCGTACTTGGCTGTTCAAGTGCCCCGACAGCCGCCATGAGAGTAAGTACGTCCTCCTCAACGCCATCGTCAAACTGCCGGAAGAGTTTCAGATGTACGGCACTATCAGAGTCCATTTGTCTTGGAGGTGAGGAAGGGTAATGTAAGGGGTGGGGGTGATGGCGAGCGGTTCGGGGGTGGGAGTCGGTAGTTTTAAGGTTAGTTTAGTTTTACTTGCTTTTCCCGGTGGAGCACTGTGTAAATCTAGATTTTGTGCTATAATTACCTAAAATTTAGTTTAATTTTACTCACCAATGGTGGAGATGCTATCAGTAGTCTTTGGTTACTATGACTTTTGACTCAGACGTTGTGATTCAACTTATGTAATTTTTCTGTTCACTTTAATGCGTTGTGATTGGTCACCATCCTGTTTGACAATCATTTATCAATAAACTCACGTCCTCGCTCTCGATCTGCTATTTCTAGCTCCTCGCGCTCGTTACTACATCAATAACGTATAGCAAGTAGTTTGAATCCTACACTACCATTAGTAAGTGCAGTCTGAGTACGAAGAAAGTGGCCGGCTAAGAAAAGCATTTTCGAACACAAAAAAGCTCAGCTGCTGCGCATCACTCTGGTCGTAAATAACGACTTGCTTGCTGCAATGGAAGAGCTGCACGATGCCATCCAAGACGCGCAGTACATTGGTGCAGTTATGAATTTGGAGCGCGGCCCAACTGCATCGTTTTACAAGCCTTCAAGCAGTGAGATTGCGCAATTCGTGGGTCGACAAGAGCGTGTACTTGGTAGCGACTGGCTTGGGCTTGAAAATTTGCTTGATATGCCGCTTGGCTTTTATTTTTTTCGGCGATTCTGTGAGGCAGAACAGCGTGGAAGTCGACAGATGGACTTTTTGGTCGAGGTGACAAAGTATCGTACACTTCCATCCGCTGAACAACGCGCTGTGAAGGGAAGAGAGATATGGGAACGTTTTTTCGAAAATGCTACCCCGGGGCGAGAGTTCAACACTTCGCTTCGACAAAATGGCGGCATGGTTTGGCCGACGTTAACTAGGGGGGAAGCGCGGCGTCAGGCACCAATTCTCTCACCCTTTTCAACCTCTCCAGGGACGGAATTTTCATCTACTGTGACCAATATGCACAGCCCACCAGTGGGTCGACCGAGCCCATCGCGCATGTCGCTGGGTAGTTTAAATGATTTGAATGTCGCTTCGATGACGCCAAATGGAATTGTATTTTGGCGCAAGAAAGAATCTTCAGTGACTCGAGCGGATATACGCAGCCGATTCAATCTTGTTACGTCCGAGACCAATCCTCTCGGGGTGGGTGGTGATGTCTTGCGACGTTTAAGCGGTGTTTTTAGGCAAAAAGTACCACCGTCAGAGCATAGACCTGATCGTAGAGACTCGGTGAACTGTCTACGTGATACCAGTCCTACTACTAGTACCGTATCGACAAGTGAGATTGAAAATCAAATGGACCACTTGATTTCCAGAGCTCCAAGTAACAAAGGTGTTGTTGTTCAGGTTTTTTCGTCGACACTATTCGATGAGTTGGAAGCTTATGTACTATGCAATCTTGAGCAATTGCTTTTGCAAGAATTTCGCACTTCTTCCTTCTACAAGCGACTGCTTGTCTTTCTGTATTTACAAAAGCGTCGAGTGAACGAAGATGACTTCAAGTTGCTCCGTGTTCTCGGACGAGGAGGTTTCGGTATGGTTATTGGATGTATCAAGCGCACGTCCGCTTCACTCTATGCGATGAAAGTGATGAATAAAAAAATGATTAAGAAGAAACGGGCCGAAAAACTGTGCCTTGCTGAGCGAAAGGTACTAGCCATGATTTCGTCCCCGTTTGTCGTGTGTCTAAAGTATTCTTTCCAAACCCCCGATGAGCTTTTCCTAGTACTTGACTTACGAACGGGAGGCGATCTTTCGTATCATCTGAACCGTGCGAGATTCTCCGAGACCCAAGTGCGCTTTTGGGCGGCGCAGATTTTGTTGGGTCTTCAACACTTGCATGAGAAAAATATCGTCTACCGGGATCTGAAGCCAGAGAATATTTTACTGGATGAAAAAGGAAATTGTAGCATCTCGGATCTTGGTCTTGCGGTCGAAGTTACACCGACGTTAACAGGCCGATGTGGGACTCGAGGGTATTGGGCTCCCGAAATGCTTCGACGCGACGAGAATGGAAATCGATTGGTCTATGGCCAGACCGTTGATTGGTGGAGCTACGGATGTTTGGTTTATGAACTTTTGTATGGAAAATGCCCGTTCCGGACATCGAAAGCCAAGGCTCTACATGAAGACAAGCAACAGGCGTATGACAAAGCGACGTTAGAGCTCACTCCTACGTACGACCCGAAATACTTTTCTGCAGATGCAGCAGAGCTCATCCAGCGTACGGATGGTCGTGACTTTGTTGTCTAAATTGGAAGCGTACACTCACTCACAAAACCCCATTTGTCTGTCTTTAGAGTTGCTCATTCGTGATCCGACAAAACGATTAGGTGCAAACGGGGCAGAAGAAGTGAAGCGCATGCGATTTTTCTCATCTGTTGACTGGGCACAGCTGGAAATGATGCAAGTGCCACCGCCATTTGTGCCCGGGAACGAGATTAACGCTGCCTCGCAAGCAGACATTGGCTCCTTTGACATTTCTGCTATTGGGGGGATCAAATTGTCAGAGAAAGAGCAGGCTGCGTACAGTGGCTGGGACTACGTTTGTCCCGAGACATTTCAGCGGGAGGCCGTGGAATATCTGGAATGGGAAGTCAAGAATGGTCCGTGCACCATCGGGGCGGACCATAATTCATGCTGCTCAATCTTGTAATATCTATTTGTACATGTAGTGTACACTAATCACACCGATACTTTATTCACTATATATTCACACGTGTATCAATTAGTCTTCGGGATATACACACGACTGTTCACGTCGTTATTTTTGGTCAATCCGACGTTTCACCTTCAACATTGTATCGCACTCGGAATCATTCGCTAGCTCGCTATCAACTATGTTTTCGAAGCATTTCCGTCGCCCCGTCACGACGTTTTCTTTCTTTAAGCTTAAGAATGTGTACGTAGGTATACCTCAACAAAAGATGTGAATTGGAAGCTTATTTTTTCCATTGCAGGCGAACAAATGCGCGCTCGATCGGCTTTTTATCGACATTACCAGAGGAGCATTCGATGCTACGCGACATGTGTGTCCAGTATGCAACAAAGAATCTGAAGCCTATCGCTGGGGATCTGGATAAGGCGCATCAGTTCCCTGCCAAGCAGGTAAAAGAGATAGGAGAAATGGGACTCATGGGCGTTGCCATCGATGAACAGTATGGAGGAGCAGGACTGGATTACTTGGCCTACTCTATCGCGATGGAGGAGATTAGTCGCGGCTGTGCGAGTACGGGCGTGATCATGTCTGTCAATAATGTGCGTGTTCAAGTTATGATTGCTTGGGTAGACGGAGAGTAGCTGATACTTTTAAAATTACTTTTTTTTCAAGTCGCTGTATTGTGCACCAGTAGAAAAATTCGGAACGCCAGAACAAAAGGAGGAGCATTTGACACCTTTTGCTAGTGGAGAGAAGCTTGGATGCTTTGGACTGAGTGAGCCAGGTAACGGCAGTGATGCAGGTGCTGCGTCGACCACAGCTCGTGCTACTGGCAAGGGATATGTGCTTAACGGGACAAAAGCATGGATCACCAATGCTCATGAGGCAAATCAGGCAATTGTATTCGCAACGACGGATAAATCCCTGAAACACAAGGGTATTAGTGCTTTCATTGTGTCCACCGACGCTCCGGGTTTTTCGCTGGGGAAGAAGGAGGATAAATTAGGCATCCGTGCATCGAGCACGAGTAATCTCATTTTAGAGGACGTCGAGATACCAAAAGAAAATATTCTTGGGAAAGAGGGAGATGGATTTAAGATCGCTATGATAACGCTTGACTCGGGCCGTATCGGTATTGCGTCCCAGGCGCTGGGCATTGCTCAGGCATCATACGACTGTGCTATCGCATATGCACAAACCCGCAAGACGTTTGGTGTCCCTTTGGCCAAGAATCCCATCATCCAAACAAAGCTATCGACGATGGCTACAGAAATTGAGGCAGCACGTCTGCTGACGTGGAAAGCTGCCTTCGCGAAAGATGCCGGCCGACCGTTTACGAAGCTGGCGGCCATGGCCAAACTCAAGGCGTCGGAAGTTGCCACCATGTGCTCCCACCAGGCCATACAAGTGCTTGGTGGAATGGGCTACGTGTCTGAGATGCCTGCTGAACGTCACTACCGTGACGCACGCATCACGGAGATCTACGAAGGCACGTCCGAGATCATGCACCTAGTTATTGGTGGTGCGCTCAACAAAGAATTTGCCGAAACTAGTTAAACACTCATAAGCAGGACCTTTCAATATAAAGGAAAATTTCCAGATTTCCAGGAAACAAAGTACCTAATATACACTTTAAATGTCGCTTTATAGACACACCCAATACAAAGTACGGTCATCCCTCTGAAATCTTATCCCGTGCTACTTATAAATTCCAGTACATTATAAGTTTCGACTTCCACCACTGTCTTTCGTATGTGGAAATCTTATATTTTTCCCGCTAGTTTATTCCCTCCGATACTTTATAGATTCCACCTTCCACCGAGGCTATAAAGTTTCGAAGGGACATCTGTAGTCAAAGTAATCTCCCGGATCACGTGTAGCTGAAGTTTCGATGACGGTGCAAGATGTTCGCCAAGCGATAGACATCATCGCGCTAAGTCACTACATTCATTCACGTCTGGGGTCATCGCATGGCTCGATTGAATCCATAAGAGACTTCCAAAACGGCCAGTCGAACCCCACGTATCTCTTGACTATGGCCGAGTCAGGAGCCAAGTGGGTCTTACGGAAAAAGCCACACGGTGAGATCCTTCCATCTGCACACGATGTGGAGCGTGAGTATCGAATTTTAAAGGCACTGGAGCATACAGAAGTACCGGTGCCGCGCGTCGTTTTGCTATGTAAAGATGTCACAATACTTGGCACGGTCTTTTATCTAATGGAATATATTGATGGCCGTATCTTCCAAGACCCGTTGCTCTCTGGTATCAAGCCGATGCATCGCTACGCCATGTATAGCTCGGTCATCGATTCACTCGTGAAGCTGCACAACGTCGAGTACAGAAAGATAGGACTAGAGAACTTTGGAAAGCCGAACAACTATTGCCAGCGCGTAGTAGCACGTTGGAGACGACAAGTGCTTGGAGGTCAGAGGATATTTCATGAAGCTGGTATAAAGGAGAATCCCAAACTGGTACCACTGCAAGAATGGCTCGCGCAAAATGCAGATGGTGTGGACAATGCAACGGTAACGTTGAATGAAGAACCTCGTATCGTCCATGGCGATTTTCGAATCGATAACGTCATTTTCCATCCTACTCAGCCGAGGGTGTTGGCTATTCTAGATTGGGAGTTATGCACTATTGGTAACCCATTTGCTGATCTAGCGACGTTCGCATTTATGCATAGACTACCGCGAGACAATTCAAATACAATCATGACACCGGGACTCTCGGGTATCTCTTTGAAAAAGTCTGGGATCCCATCGGAAAGGGATGTGCTGCTTGGATACTGTCGGCGCTCGAAACGCTTTCCTTTGACGAGTCAGACGTGGAACTTTTTTATCGGAATGGTTATCTACCGCTTCGCTGCTATCTGTCATGGCGTATACGCTCGTGCATTGCTGGGTAATGCATCGTCGGCCAACGCTGCATGCGCGAAGACGACGATGGATCGACTGCTGGAAATGAGTGACGACATTTTGAACGTTTCGGCAAGTAGAAGCCCGGATACAGAGTTTGAACACATGTTGGCGTTCCCGATCCGGCCCCATGCGTTGCAAATTTATAGAAAACTGGTCAATTTCTGTCAGATGCGCGTGTATCCCGCAGAAAATATACATCTTCACCAGATTGCTGAAGCACGGAAAGAAGGTCGTGTGTGGGATGTTATACCTCTTATTATTGAGGAGCTTAAGGCCGAAGCCAAGTCCATAGGTCTTTGGAACCTCTTCCTGCCTGAATGTGTGGTGCCGGCGCTAGATGGCAAGGGGCCCGACGTGAAGTACGGTAGAGACTTGACCTACCTTGAGTATGGACTCATGTGCGAGGTAATGGGACGTTCGATTGTCCTGGCGCCTGAAGTTTTCAATTGCTCGGCCCCTGACACTGGTAACATGGAAATCTTGTCGCGTTTTTGCACCGTAGAGCAGAAATACCAGTGGCTTGTGCCTTTGCTTAAAGGGGACATACGGTCCTGTTTTGCTATGACTGAAAAGAACGTGGCTTCATCTGATGCGACAAACATTGAAACAAGTATCATACGTGATGAAAAGCGGCAGGAATACGTGATTAACGGACACAAGTTTTATGTATCGGAGCAGGTGATCCGCGTTGCAAAATCATTGTGCTGATGGGCAAACACATCGAGCGAGAAAATGAGAGCGTCTACAAGCAGCATTCGATGATCTTGGTGCCGATGAATACGCCTGGTGTGCGCATTGTGAAGCCAATGCATGTCTTTGGCTACGATGATGCACCACATGGACACATGGAGATGATGTTCCAGGACGTTCGCGTTCCTTTCAGCAACATTCTATTAGGTGAAGGACGCGGTTTTGAGATTGCACAAACTCGCCTCGGACCTGGCCGCATCCACCACTGCATGCGCACGATTGGTGCTGCCGAGCGTTGCCTTGAGCTCATGGTGCATCGTGCTAAGACGCGGACAGCGTTTGGGTGCCTATTGGCTGAAAATCCGCTCGTTTGCTCTCAGATCGCCCGATCGCGCTGCGAGCTGAATAGTGCGCGGCTGCTTACTCTGCAAGCCGCGTACGAAATGGACAGGCACGGCAATAAAGCAGCGCAGCAGGCTATTGCCATGATTAAGGTTATGGCGCCCACGATGGCGCTCAACATTTGCGACCGTGCCATTCAGCTTCACGGTGCTGCAGGCGTAAGCCAAGACTTTATTCTGTCCTATCTCTATGCAGCACTACGCACACTACGTATAGCCGACGGACCTGACGAGGTGCATATGCGCACCATAGCCAAGATAGAGCTAAACAGCTCTAAACTATAGGCTCTACGGCTGTTGTTAGTGTAATTGTGATGGAGTGTGAAATAAGCTGTGCTAAAACCACTGCATGTATTAGCAACTCAAGAGTATCTCGCGTTTTGTATGTCGTGCCTACTTTGAGATGGGCTCCGTATGTTTTGCATAAACGCGCGCATTTTAAAAGAATTTATCCAGTATTTTGTATAGTATAGGTTGCTCAAATGCGCTTCTTTTTCTTCAATGATAGCTGATAGGCTGTGTGGACTGTCGCAGTTTAGTAGGTACCTCAAATGCGTTTCTTTTTTTTATATGGTAGCTGATTGGCTGTGTGGACTATCGCAGTCGTAGGGTCCCTCATCCTTCGTCATTTCCTAATTTACCACTCAAGCGCGATGCCGTTCCGATATTCCATTGTCAACCTCCCCACATCATTACCACTACCACTGGATGATTTGGGTAGCCCGTCTCGACGCCTACTCAAAGCACGTCACCACGACATGGAAAACATGGAGATCAAGACCAAGACACTGACCGCTATCCTGTACTCGGAAGCTATCAAGTTCACTGTCTACAAAATTCAAATCCGCAGCACCGCCCGCTGCATCGATACGGGAGAGTGGACGATTGCGAAGCGTTACTCGGAATTCTTTTATTTCCGTCAGACTTTGCTTAAGCATTTCAAGAAGTGGAATTTACAATTTCATGACGAGTCGAAGCGAGTACAATGTAAGGATTTTGTCCTCGCGACAAATCTTTTATTACCTGCTCTGGAGATACATGTCTTTCCGCGCAAGCACTTGCGCTGTGACACTGACGCTATTGTTAACGAGCGGCGTAAGAAGCTGGAGCAGTTCGTGCGCAAAATGCTGGATGCCTACGCGAACATTTCTGTCTTTCTGTACGACACACAGTTGCGAAATACTGGAGCATTTCCAAACCTTCGCAAGATGCATCAGGATCTGGAAGCGTTCCTAGATATTCCTCCACATCAGATGGAGATAAATCGTCGCCAAACTGCTGCCGTTCTGGCCCTCGTTGACGTCGACAGTGAAGTCGTGGCGAAGTCGGACTGCATTGAGTGTTGCATCTGCTTGAACGAAAACGACGCAGAATCCAATGAAACCAAAGGAAAGACGGTAAAGCTTCCTTGTTCACACCAGTTTCACGAAGACTGCGTCATTGAGTGGTTCAACTGCAGCACTACATGCCCGCTTTGCCGAAAATCCGCCGTTGCAGAAGCGCAGTGGTCAGTCGACGTGTCAATTCACTAAACATCAATCATAAGCTAGTTTTTACGGATAAGTTTACTGTACAAGATTCGGGTCTGAGAAATGTAGACAAAGTGTAACAATTCTACAACTCTAACTTGTATCTGGATTGCTAAGCGTGCTATATAGAGCATGGCGACTTCGCGATGATACTCTTTTCGATTTTAACGTACACTATTGACCCTCTTCGCTCGCGACTCTAGTGTGCTGTAAGTTAACGCCGTATCGACTTTTTACTGGTTTCTGGTAGCTTAATAGGTTTTGGTGCCGTGAAGTTGCGTGGTCGTGTTCAGAGCAAAAACACCTTCTGCTTGCTCTGTTTTGTTGCTGTCGTGCACGATCCTTAAGCTCAAGAGAGCGACCAAGCGAACGATGATTGGTTCTGCTCGTAGCATTCGCCGATCCATATCGAATTAAAGAAAGAATACACAGACACGCTTATGCTTATAGTGCGAGCATTCCGTAATGACGAAGGAGATCAATTTTTTCTTCGTCGCCTTGGTTCATGCTGATTTGGATGAAACGGGCACTCTTCTAGCTCATTTAGCTCCTAAACATTTCGTTTAACTTCAATCTCTTCGGATTTTTCTGCTTCACTACGAAGACGTAGATTTTCTGATTGCCTTACTTTTGAAGATACACGTTCAAAAGATGAAACCGCATTGGCTATAAATGCACATGGATACACGAGTCAGAAGTTCTAGATTAAAATTTTAGGGATATTATCAGAAGTAGCCCAGTTTGGCCAGATTTTTTTCCAAATCTAGCCCACCTCTAATTGTTTCCCAATTCTTACGCAATGGAGCTGTCCGACACTTACCAGTCAAAGACTGAGGTTTTCTATGTCATTAAGCGCACCAACATCGCCGGTGGCTTCAGTGGTTGCACGAAGCACCAGCATCAGGTATGCCTCGAATGTTGCTCATGCGACTGCGCAGTTGTTGCTCGTGTTCGCAACGACGGGTTGTGGAACGTCACAAAGCACTGGAAAGGCACACTTGTGCCTCGGTGTGCCATCCCAGCGCGGCAGACCAAGCATGGATTGCAACCACTGTGGCTGGAGCAGTCCAGGCAGACGCAACCATTTGCCCCCGTCAGATGGGCGCGCTTCTCGCCAACCATGTCACTCCGTGTGCTACCAGACGGCACGGAGTGGTTAACTCCACGCAGTAGTGTCCGTTTATGGCCGTGTTGAGGCTGGATACTCGCACGCACCTCGGTACTAGGCGCAGCTGACTGAGCGCTCTCCGCAGTCATCTGTCGGTTTGAAACGTCCGGGGGTGGGTTTTCGCGACTCTTCGTGTTCCCTGAGGCATTGAGGACCGCAATTCGCATGTGCGTCCCGTCATGATGCTAGACGGGTGCCATGTTAAGTCCCGGTACGGCGGGGTTCTCTTGGTTGCGGTCGCGCGCAACTGCTTCAAAGAGGTGCTTTTGCTTCGCTTCGCTGTGGTCTGGCGAAGCGGACCCAAGAATTTTGGTCGTTTCCGGTCAGCAGCAGACCGATCGGCTTATCGGCGATCGGATTGGTGGAAATCCAGGAGGCTTTTAAGCCGGTCATGTGCAAGAGGTGTCAAGAACACGGATTTTGGTAAGTCACATGAGATTGCGTGTACCTACATATTTTCATGTTTGTACATATTGGGGGCCATAGGGGGTAGGGGTTTTTAGAGTTGAATTTGGGCCCTAAAGACGTTTTGGTTTTGGCTTCGTCTAATGTAACGGGGTTACATTCGGGTAACACTGAGTGTTGGTGTACATGAGTACACCACGGTTGAGGCCAGTATTGGCCGGGTTGAAAGGTTTCAAACCTTTGGTTATTTTAACCAATCAGGGCATGGGCCCTTGGTGTGGTGGTGTGTCAGCCATCCACGTGTCAGTACACAGGTGTGTACACTACATTTTAGCTATTATGAATATTCTACTTAGTGTTACATATAGTTTATATTAGTTTAAATAATTACATATTAAATATATTCAGTTTAAATTTCACTCTAAAGTACAGACGCACGACCTCGACCGGTCGTGCGTGTAGTGAGTGCGTAGCGTAAGGGGAGCCCTCCCCTTAGCTACACCCTTTGAAAGGGAGCCTTGCCGTTAAGGCACTAGTAAAGGCTAGAGTAAACTAACCCGGGAATCTTGGCCCCGAGTAGGAGAGCTCTCTCCTACTAAGCCCTTAATAAGGGCGTATCGGCTAAGTAGCGGCGAACACCGCTTTAAGAAAAGTCTTCCTCTGTGCGCTAGCCGCACCGTGCGTATACGCACCGGCTACATCTAAGAAGAGCGTTTTTGGCTTTACGACTTAACTGTTGGGCCTCTAACTCAACCGGGGGTCGTTTCGCTTTGCACATCAGTGGCCTCTGCACGCCGCAGAGTGTTTTTGGAGCGGAGGGTCGACTAATCCCCTCCAGCTCATTATACCCGGCCGGGACGCGTTACAGACGCACTTGGCCCGCCGGATGTCCCTCGACGGGAGTGCACTTTGGTCGACCTCTCAAGTTTAATTTTCACACGTTTGGAACGTGTTACTAAGTCTTTTGGATTGTTTCGTGAGATATCGTTCGTGGAGTGTGTCACGTTCTCATTTGGATCTCCCTATTGGATTATTGGACCCTATTGGATTACTGGAGTTTATTTCCTATATTAGTTGGGTTTTACGATCGGATCAGCGATCTGCCCTCTGGAGTATACTCACTCCAAGTATAACTGGTCTACCCGTACCCAGGGTGAAGAGTTCCACCCAGGGTACCCTACCCAGCACGGTCTACCATATTTAGACCACAAGTCGATTCCCAGCACCGATCCACCGAGTGTGTTACCAGCCCAATCCATCGGGTACACAAGGTGAGACGACAAACAAATCGGACCAGGCGTCCTGTGTTTATGATCGGTCGTCTGCCAGCAGCGGACGATCCGACCGGATCGAAGGCGAAGGTTCGCGGGGTACACCCCCCGTAAGTTGGAAGGCCGGGCACGATGGTGGTCAGGTTCTCGACACTACGGTGTTCGATTTCGAACTTGACTCCACCACAATGGTGCGCGTGCCCGGATCACTTGGTGATCGTGGATATCACCCGAGCGATATTCAGCAAAGAATTAATTATAATGAATTGAATGTGGAATAGTTATGGAGATGACATAAGGAACGGCTATAGTCTTATGTTCTCGTTGTCGATAATGACGGCGATGTCCTATCTGGCCGGGTGGAGGACCAGATCGGGATTAATAAGTTTTTTCCTACCCATAAGGCTCCCACCGGAGCCGATCGGGACTATAGCAAGTCTTGCTATAGTTCCGGAAAGTATCAGGACTTTTGTCCTGATCATATGCATTTAAATGTATGTTTTAATGAAAAGAAAATTAAAGACGAAAACGACTTGGAGGCGGATCGGAACGATCCGATCCATTTTCCCAAGGTCCCCAAGCAGAGGCTCAGAATGCCGTCCGAGGAAGACGATTTGGATGAAAAATCGCAGGTCGGGGATTGGGTTATCAAGGAAGGAGACATGACCAGGATGTATTACATCCACGAGTTGAAGCGATTTATTCGCGAAGACCAGGTCATGCGGATTATAGACCCCCAGATCCCCGATCGTCTTCTCGGACCCACCACCGAGCCGATCCAAAGAGATCGGCCGTTGCAATTGGTGAAGAACCTGCTGGTGATGTTGGCCGAGGTCGGCATGAAAGTGAGAAACCTCGCCAACGTGCAGAAACTGTTCGATCTGGATACTTGGAGACTGGAGATGTCGATGTCGACCCTCCATGACCATTTCGTTCCGTTGGTGGGGCGGTCCGCAGCCCAACTCCCACCGCGGCATTGAAGGTTGTTGAGGCTACGGCATCACACGATGATGTGTGTTTCGATGATAAATCGCTGTATCAGTCTCCACCTTCCTCTAATAGCTCATCGTAGTTGGAGGTCGGTGTTGAGCGGATGACCATGGGGGTGGACCAGACCCCATGGGAGCATAAAAAGGACGTGAGACAGCAAGGGGCTGCATGCCGGTCGGGGCCCCAGGAGCCCCCACAGCTTTCAGTACCTCCAAAGGAGGACACCAATACGTTGCCCATGACCCAAGCTAACGTCCAAGCCATGTTTGAAGCGATGATGGAGTGTTTCCTGGGAGATCGATGCCGATCACCTCCGCGCCCGCATGCCCAGGACCTATCTGCCCGGCAAAATGTCAATATTTGCCTGGATGTGGATATGGAATCAGTGGCATCAGCGGATAAGGCTATCCGAGGTGGTAAACCAGTTGGAAAAGGAAGACGCAAGCCGCATCCAGACCGACCGCGCCGATCAAGCAGGAATAGCGATTACGACATGGAGTCGGTCGGCGATCCGGATGACCACTATGGGTCAGACGGTGCAGGGGCGGGCAGAACGCGTAAGGCTAACCTAGCCTCTACTACCGCATTTGATCTCGGATCTGCCGCGATCCCACTTATTCGTATGGCCGCGACTACGGACCTCAAGGACTTTACTGGCTAGGACACCGACGAAGAGCAAGCCAGGTCGTGGTTTGGTCGGGTCAAGTCTGCTTTCTTACGGGATCAGACACCAAAAAAGGAAAGGTGTCTGATCTTCAGAGATCTGCTAAAAGGACCGGCTGCAAACTGGGTCCAACATTTGGGTCGGGATGTCCGATCTGACTGGGATCTGCTATGTTCAGAATTTGAGGGGCAGTACTGCAACTCCTGATTTTCTACCGCCCGCAAGTACCACAATATGCAGAAGCGGGGCGACGAGACGCCAATCGAGTATTTGCACCGCCTGAAAGTGGCCGCAATTCGCGCCGGAATAGTAATCAAGGAAGGCAACCCGCCGACGGGCGCCGCTATGGAACACGTGGGTCACTATATTAGTACCCTTGATGACCAAGAGCTGGCAGATCAGCTCACTATGTTGAGCCTAAAGGATGTGACGGAAGTGGAGCAGACGTTGCGGACGCTGCAACACTCGCGCAGTATGAGGGCGAAGGTCGCCGTAGGATCGGGTCGCTACAGATCGAAGGCCCAGACCGACCCTGTGAAGAGGCCCTTAACCAGATCTTCCCGTGCTGTCAAGGCGATTGTGACTGAAGACAGCACTGGGTCGGAAGAGGAAAGTAGCGTCCTGTCAAGTCGGGAATCGGATGAGGAACAGTATCGCCACGTTCTCATCACGGAACCTGCCCCAATAACCCGATCGAAGCCTAACCAGGCAGATCAAAAGGGAAGGAGTAGAAACAAGTCCGACCCGGACCGACCTCTCAAGAAGTGTTCTCACTGCGGGTCGAGCAATGATGACGGTGAGGACTGCTGGAAGAAGTTAACATGCAAGAAGTGCGAA
>CM047587.1:1214720-1238172 GCA_026184515.1 Peronosclerospora sorghi | reverse complement strand
TTCGCACTTCTTGCATGTTAACTTCTTCCAGCAGTCCTCACCGTCATTCTTGCTTGACCCGCAGTGAGAACACTTCTTGAGAGGTCGGTCCGGGTCGGACTTGTTTCTACTCCTGCCCTTTGATCTGCCTGGTTAGGCTTCGATCGGGTTCTTGGGGCAGGTTCCGTGATGAGAACGTGGCGATACTGGTCCTCATCCGATTCCCGACTTGACAGGCCGCTACTTTCCTCTTCCGACCCAGTGCTGTCTTCAGTCACAATCGCCTTGACAGCACGGGAAGATCTGGTTAAGGGCCTCTTCACAAGGTCGGTCTGGGTCTTCGATCTGTAGCGACCCGATCCAACGGCGACCTTCGCCCTCATACTGCGCGAGTGTTGCAGCGTCCGCAACGTCTGCTCCACTTCCGTCACATCCTTTAGGCGCAACATAGTGAGCTGATCTGCCAGCTCTTGGTCATCAAGGGTACTAATATAGTGACCCACGTGTTCCATAGCGGCGCCCGTCGGCGGGTTGCCTTCCTTGATTACTATTCCGGCGCGAATTGCGGCCACTTTCAGGCGGTGCAAATACTCGATTGGCGTCTCGTCGCCCCGCTTCTGCATATTGTGGTACTTGCGGGCGGTAGAAAATCAGGAGTTGCAGTACTGCCCCTCAAATTCTGAACATAGCAGATCCCAGTCAGATCGGACATCCCGACCCAAATGTTGGACCCAGTTTGCAGCCGGTCCTTTTAGCAGATCTCTGAAGATCAGACACCTTTCCTTTTTTGGTGTCTGATCCCGTAAGAAAGCAGACTTGACCCGACCAAACCACAACCTGGCTTGCTCTTCGTCGGTGTCCTAGCCAGTAAAGTCCTTGAGGTCCGTAGTCGCGGCCATACGAATAAGTGGGATCGCGGCAGATCCGAGATCAAATGCGGTAGTAGAGGCTAGGTTAGCCTTACGCGTTCTGCCCGCCCCTGCACCGTCTGACCCATAGTGGTCATCCGGATCGCCGACCGACTCCATGTCGTAATCGCTATTCCTGCTTGATCGGCGCGGTCGGGCTGGATGCGGCTTGCGTCTTCCTTTTCCAACTGGTTTACCACCTCGGATAGCCTTATACGCTGATGCCCTTGATTCCATATCCACATCCAGGAAAATATTGACATTTTGCCGGGCAGATCGGTCCTGGGCATGCAGGCGCGGAGGTGATCGGCATCGATCTCCCAAGAAACGCTCCATCATCGCTTCAAACATGGCTTGGACGTTGGCTTGGGTCATGGGCAACGTGTTGGTGTCCTCCTTTGGAGGTAATGCAGACTGTGGGGGCTCCTTGGTCCCCGAACGGCATGCAGCCCCATGCTGCCGCACGTCCTTTTTTATGCTCCCATGGTGGTATGATCCACCCCCATGGTCATCCGCTCAACACCGACCTCCAACTACGATGAGCTATTAGAGGAAGGTGGAGACTGATACAGCGATTTATCATCGGAACACACATCATCGTGTGCTGCCGTGGCCTCAGCGGCCTTCAATGCCACGGTGGGAGTTGGGAGGCGAACCGCCCCCACCAACGGCACCAAATGATCATGTAGGGTTGACATCGACAACTCCATCCTTCGAGTGTCCAGATCAAACAGCTTATGTACGTTGGCGAGGTTTTGCAATTTTATGCCGACCTCAGCCAACATCGCCAGAAGGTTATTCACCAATAGCAACGGCCGATCGGTTTGGATCAGCTCAGTGGTGGGTCCGAGAAGGCGATCGGGGATCTGGGGGTCTATAATCCGCATGACCTGGTCTTCGCGAATAAATCGCTTCAACTCGTGGGTGTAATACATCCTAGTCATGTCTCCTTCCTTGATAACCCAATCACCGACCTGCGATTTTTCATCCAAATCGTCTTCCTCGGACGGCATTCTGAGCCTCTGCTTGGGGACATTGGGAAAATGGATCGGATCGTTCCGATCCGCCTCCAAGTCGTTTTCGTCTTTAATTTTCTTTTCATTAAAACATACATTTAAATGCATATGATCAGGACAAAAGTCCTGATACTTTCCGGAACTATAGCAAGACTTGCTATAGTCCCGATCGGCTCCGGTGGGAGCCTTATGGGTAGGAAAAAACTTATTAATCCCGATCTGGTCCTCCACCCGGCCAGATAGGACATCGCCATCATTATCGACAACGAGAACATAAGACTATAGCCGTTCCTTATGTCATCTCCATAACTATTCCACATTCAATTCGTTATAATCAATTCTTGACGAGATATCATTGTCGTAAAGCGGACTTTTTAATTAGGCAAAAAAAAGGGCCTAATGTTGGACATTTTATTAGGCCCATAGGGGGCCTAATATTATGACTAATATTAGGACCTAAATTAGGGGCCTGATAGTGGACGCAGATAGTGGATACAGTAGTACATAAGTAGGTACCGCCATGTGTACCACGGTGGGTATAGTAGTACGAACCACCGTGGTGTACATAGACAGGATATAGAAGGGACACGGAAGATGTGCGGATTACCTACAGGTACGCGGCGAACACCAGCGAACAAACAAGGAACAAGCGGAAAAATCAGGTCGACTGATGGACGGAAGGCGTTTCGAATGGACGATGCGGATTGGTTGAAAGTAGGAACAGGGTAGATCTAAGGGTTTAATTGATAATAAAGTTCTCCTTTTGCGTACGATTGAGCAGATCGTTTTAGGGACGGCACCTTTGCGCCTCCCTCACTAGTATATACCTCTACGTCCCGGGCGGGAGCACTTAGTGCATTTTTGGCCCACCGGCAGACGTAGAGTGTTGGGAACTCACTCCACAACTCCGCCCGCCGTGTCTGCGGTTCTTCGTGTAAAGGTTTTTGGTTTTGGGAACGTGATCGAGCAGTGCTCTCACCTCTTTCCCGTGAAATTAACGTTTGGCCCCTAGAGTTTGGCTGCTTTCAGCGCCGCACGGGAACTCTAGGTGGATTTTAATATAAATACCTATTCCTCGTATAGTCTAGGCTAGGAGCGCATTGATTTGGGCGTTCTTTGGCTGTTTGACGGCTTAGAGGCTCCGCGATCAGGCAGTGAAGACTTCCGCTGCCTGATCAAGTACCCCCCCCCTACCGATTAACACCTGATCGACACTTTTTGCAAATCGTGATCGTGATCGCTGATCGAAAATCACGCCAACTGCCACTTGAACGACTTCCGGTGCTTGATCAAGTCTGATCAAGGTATATTACGACTGGGCAGCAGCTTTTAGCCCCTGATCGAGCCTTTCAGTACCTGATCGCACTTGCGATCAAGACAGAATATTGTTGATCGACGGTTATTAACGTCAGCCAAAGCCTGATCGCGCCTGATCACGACCGATTGGCTTCGTTTCAGCGCCTGATCGCATCGGACTGCCGCCTGATCGCACTTGCGATCAAGAAGGAATACTGCTGATCGTCGGTTATTAGCATCAGCCCAAACTTGATCAAGCCTGATCACGGTTAATTGACGTGGTTTAAGCACCTGATCGCACGTGATCAAGCCTGATCGCATCGGTTGTATCGTCACAAGTTAGTTAATTCAATCTTGCACCATGAATTCGCTGTGCGCTGTCCCCGCCACCTGAGGAGCGACCCACGCCTAGCCGTCGGGTACACAAGGTGAGCAAGAACACAAGCAGTAGAAGACATCCGGAGGTCCCCCTTCTTTAGTCGGCAGTCTGGGCGCCGTGGTACCGCCTGATCAAGTCTCAAAAACTTCGATCAGCCGCTCACCACATCATCTCGGTGATATCCGCGATCACCAAGTGATCCGGGTACGCGCACCGTTGTGGTGGAGTCAAGTTCAAAATCGAACACCGTAGTGTCGAGAACCTGACCACCATCGTGCCCAGCCTTCCAACTGACGGGGGGGGGGTACCCCGCGCACCTTCGCCTACGATCCGATCTGATCGTCCGCTGCTAGCAGACGACCGGTCATCATCATAGGACGCCTGGTCCGATTTTTGCGTCTCCATCTCAACTTGTGTACCCGATGGAATGGGCTGGTTGCAAACTTGGTGGATCGTCGCTGTGAATTAATTTGGGTCTAAAATGCGAAACCGTGCTGGGTAGTGTACCCTGGGGGAACTTTTCACCCTGGGTACGGGCAAACCGGTTATACTTAAAGTAGGTATACTCCAAAAGGGCAGATCGCTTAATCGATCGTAGAGCCCAACCAATGTGAGAAGAAAAGACCATTTTTCCAATGTGGGGATTCAACGAGAACGTGACAAACTCCACAAACGATATCTCTACGCAATAATCCAAAAAAATTGGTTACACGTTCCAAACGTATGTAACTTGGGCTTGCGAAGCCGACCAATGCGTACTCCCGTCGAGGGACCTCCGGCGGGCCAAGTGCGTCTGTAACGCGTCCCGGCCGGGTATAATGAGCTAGAGTGGATTACTCGACTCTCTTCTCCCAAACACTCCGCGGCGTGCGGAGGCGACTGATGTACTGTGCAAAGATGCGAACGACTTCCTTGTTGAGGTGTTAACGACCAAGAAAGACGGAAACCCCAAAAGACTCTTAGAAGGAAGAACAAAAACTTACCATTCCTATCTCCCTATGGTCCCCAATATGTACAAACATGAAATATGAAAAGTACACGCAATATCATGTGACCTACCAAAATCTGCATTCTTGACACTTCTTGCACATGATAGGCTTAAAATCCTCCTTCTTTCCACCAATCCGATCGCTGATAAGCTGATCGGCGTGACGCTGACACAAAGTGACTAAAATTCTTGAATCCACTTCGCCACATTAGCACAAGCTAACGCCTTGACACAAGGCTCCCTTAATAAGGGTAGCTAAGGGAAGGACTTCCCTTACACTACAACACTCAATGCGCGCGCGACCGGTCGAGGTCGCGCGCCTAGCAGTCTTCAGATTGAAATATTAACTGAATGTATATTTAATATGTAATTATCCTAAATTAATTTAAACTAATGTAAACTATATGTAATACTAAGTTGAACTTACTAAATTCTTACCTAGCCAAAATGTAGTGTACACCACCTTTGTACCAACACGTGGCTGGCTGCCACGCCTGCAGCAAGGGCTCCTACCCTGATTGGTTAAAATAACCAATAGGTCCAAACCTTTCGGACCGGTCAATACTGACCCCAACCGTAGTGTACTTACGTACACAACATAACTAAATGGAACCAGAATGTAACCATGTTACATCCTCCCCCATCAAGACTATTGTTTACGCAATAAATCAATTTTAGTTGTAGAACTCTAACTGCCAGAACCTCTGGCTAACCATGAGCACGATTAGTGGTGCTGTGGATTCTCCTCAAGAATAGGAGGTAGACTACTCCGATAACTCCGAGGTGGATGCCCTTGGGGATATCTCCCCAACGGCTGACCACTCCGACAGCGCCGAACGGCGTTGTCGGTCATCCAATCCATTCCCCACACGTGGGGAAAACGCGCTAACTCGTGCGCCACCTCTACCAACTGCGGCTGATGCATCCTGGTCGCCGAAGGCGACCATCACCAATGAACCAGAAACGGTTCATGAATCCCGACATGCTGTACCGGCACGGAAGGGTCCTCGTGACCCTCAAAAGAGGTCTAAGAACGAGGTTAAGAGGGGTTTAGCCTCCTATATCCCTGGTCCTGCGGCTGTACTGCCGCGTGAAATCGCGCGCCGGAAACAGCTCCGGGCCAAACTGCTAACGTCTAAGCAGTTCACTGTCAAGTCCTACCGAGCGCGCCTCGGGAAACAGGCACGCGGTGCCATCGTAGAGATTCTCGGCGAGGTTCCCTACGTTCTCCTACGGGACGAAAGTGTCTAGGAGGAAGAACGGGCATTCCGCGCTTGGGCGGAAGAGGGGAAGCGCCTCCTCAACTTTGTGAGCTGTACCACCGCTATTCCGAACCCTACGTTCGGGTATAGAGGGCGTTGCGCTTGGCATATACCCAGGCCAAAGCGCTGGGACAATTACCTGCCTCTTACTACACGCGCACCGCTCTAGATGTGGTTCCGGAGAGCAATGCAAACTCTGCATCTGCCTCCGGCAAACTCCCAGCTACTGGGAGTGAAGGGACTTCTTCCGCCCCTTTGGTCGTCGACTCTCAGCGGGGTTCTCCCGCTCGAAAGCGTCAACGACGTCACGGCAATCCTGCCGCTGGGGAGTCTCGGACTCCCACGAACTCTTTGAATGTGGATAACCTTTCCACTTCACCAGGTACTGGGTCTCAGCCCGATGATGGCGTCGTGCCATAAGACGCTCCACATGGTAATGTGGAGTACCCTCCGTATCGAGAACTGGAGGAGGAGGTCGCGCTATTGCGACGTGAGTTCCACGAGCGCTGTGATCGACACAGCCGTCGCATCCATGATGCCCAGGAGGGACTCCGCAACGAGGGGAGTGCGAATGAAAGCATCGAGGGGCGGCTTGCCTCTCTCGAGTCTCTCGTTGCGGAGGTTAAAGGTCGTATTTCGATCCTGTCGGAGATGTTCCGACCTGTCCCCACATTCGGCTATCCGACTTCCCATCTCCTCCAAGAGGGGACCTGCCTCCGGGTTCCGGTATGGCTTAAGCATACCCACATAGAAGGTTGGATGCGTACGCATCGCCTTCGGGATATCCAAGGTATACGACAAGCCCTTTCGGGCTAGTACCTTAAAAGGCCCCACAAACCTGGGGCGCATTTTGTTCCGCAACACGTTGGAAACTGCATGTGTAGTAAGATTTTTAGCGTTTAATAAAACAGTTTCTCCTAATTTGTACGCCCTTTCGTTACAACGACCCTTGCGGCCAGCCTGCTCCTTCTGCTTGTCTTGGTTTTCCGCCATGGAACCCCAGACGTGTCGTAATACACTAAGGCGCGTCGATAAGAACTTATCAATGTGCTTTCGCACAGATACAGGGCTGACATCAGGCAATCCTCCCCCCTCAATCCCTGGGCCACACACACACGTGGCGTCAACGGAACCCTCGAATTCACTAATCCGTTCACGTAAAACGGGGTAAACCCCGTAGATGCACGGACCGAATTGTTGATAGCAAATTCGGCCATCGGAAGCATCTCACTCCAACTCTTTGGAGAATCCGGACATAACCTCCGGAGAATATCTTCTACAACGCGATTAACGCGTTCCGTTTGACCGTCCGTCTGCGGATGATCCGCAGTGGACATGAGGAGCTTGGTCCCCAGCACCTTAAACAACGCCCCCCGAAACTGTCCCGTAAAAGGGGTGTCCCGATCCGACACAATGGAATCGGATAGACCATTCTGTCGAAATCAACGGTCTAGGAACACCGTCGCTGTTTCTTGTCCATCAATGATCTCTGACACCTCCTCCAGGTGATCCATCTTGATCAAACGGTCTACAAAGACCAATATGCCGGTGTTACCGGCCTTGTCCTTCGGAAAACCGAAGATAAAATCCATACTGATGGATTTCCAACATTCCGTAGTAACGGACAAGCTCGCCAAAGGCGCAGCTGAACTTGCAGAGGGTTTAACCCTCTGACACGCCTCACAGGTGCGTATATACACACTGACCCACTTATACATCTTGGGACACCAATACAAAGCGCTTAAAGCGCTGTAGGTCTTATCCCGACCTAAATGACCCCCGGTAGGGGCGTCATGTGCCTCAAAGAGGACTCTATACTTCAGTTCCTCATCATGAGGAACTACCACCCACGGAGTATCCTCCGCGCTCGTGCTTTAATATAGCAGACCGTCACAGTACCTATAACGGTGTAACCGAGCTTTAGCTCGACTTGACAAGGTAGGCTCAGACGAGCCAAGTCCCTTTCCACCCAACGCGGTGATAAGCGCCGTACATTGTGGGTCTTTCTCGTACGCCTGGCGTATGAGATCCAACACAGACGAGGTGATGAATGTCGCGTGAGCAAGCACGTAATCGGGACGACGCGACAACGCGTATGCAAGCACGTTTTGCTTGCCAGGTTTATACTTAACCTCAAAGTTATACTCCGCAAAGAAGTAGAGCCAGCGGGTCATGAGTTTGGAGAGATGAGGCGACTGTGTCCATGTCCATAAGGACGCGTGGTCAGTATAAACCACGAACGGCTTTGAGCTGAGTAGGTGAACCCTAAATTTGACAAGACCATACTTCATTGCAAGTAGCTCCTTACCATGAACGGGATAATTCCGTTCCGCAGATTTGAGCTGCCTCGACTCAAACGCAATCACGCGTTCCCGTCCCGCGTCGTCTGCTTGTAACAAAGCACATCCGATTGCGAAATCGGAGGCGTCGCAGACGACACTAAAAGGTTTCCCAGAGTCTGGGAGAGCAAGAACGAGAGCTTCTAACAATCCCCCCGTAACCGCTTCAAAATAGTTTTGGTGTTTGGTTTCCCAACACCGGTCAACATCCTTCTTAAGAAGGTCCGTCAATGGCTTCGCCATTTCAGCGTAGTTCTCGCTGTACTTGTGGAGATAGTTGGCTAATCCAAGCCACTTCCGTAAATCTCTAAGATTTACAGGCGAAGGCCACTCCACAATGGCTTTCACCTTCGCGGGATCCGCCCACACTCCATCCTTACGGATGAAGCATCCGAGGAAGGAATTTTCTCAGCACCAAAGATACATTTGGATGCGTTTTCATCTAACTTATGCTCTCGCATACATTCGAGAACCGCTCGAAGGTGTATCAGGTGCGTCTGAACATCAGACGAGTCGACTTCCGCAGGAATATGAACGAATATATCGTCGAAGTACGTCTGAGCGTACTTTCTATGAGGGCGGAAGAGTTGAGTCACCAATCGATTAAAAGTCGCTGGTGCATTTGGAAGCCCTTGTGGCATAACAAGCCGCTCCCACAGCATGCCACTAGGCGTGCTGACCGCTGTAAGCGGAATATCTGATACTCGCATGAGCACCGGATAATACCCGTCCATCAAATCTAAGGCACTGTACATATACAGCCCGCCATATTGTTCTGGAGGACATCCTTCCGAGGAATCGGAGTCTGCATGGGTACAGTAGCTGCATTGAGCTTGTTATACGCATGCACAATGCGCCACTTTCCGTTCGGTTTACGAGCACAAAAAGGTGGGAGATAAATGGGGAGACTTGCTCTCCCGTACCATCCCTGCCTCTTCTTTCCCCTTGAAGAATGCGTCGATAACGTCGCATTGCTCCTTGGGGAGAGGCCACTGCCTATTGACGCAGTATTTTGGTTCCAGGAACCAAATAAATTTCATGTCGGACTCTCCGATCCGGTGGTATCCCCACCGGCGGGTTGTCACTAATGACATCTCCAAATTCCTTTACCAAGGAATATTAGGGGTCCTCAGGATCCGCGAGGATCTTGAGACCGCTTCGAGCATTCAATACCTGTTTGGTTTGTACCAAAACTGACTCGTCCATCGTGGATGAGGAGTTCAACTCCTCTTCCGGACGCAATACGACAACCTCGTCGATTTCATCTGCTTTCAAAGAAGTTTCAAACTCGTTGAAGGACATCTCCTCCAACGACAACAGTTCGCCTACCCCAGGCAACCGTTCCAGGCTTACGCCTTCTGTGACAATACCTGTCACACTATTCAGCATCCGATAGGACTGCTAACTACTGGCCTCGGGACTCATCCCTAGACCCAGATGGGGGGGAGTCAATTGCCCCATCTATTGGAAGCGCCACGCGCCTATCCACAGTGGTCTCTACCTCTACCACCGGTGACTCGCAGGTCTCACCTATAACGGCGTAGTCGGAATCATTTCTGACGTGCGAAAGAGACAAACTTCGGGTCTCTTCGCTTGGAAGCGCCTCGCGCTTAACCACAGGGGTCTCTACCCCTACCACTGGAGTCGCAACTTGTTCGCCGGACACGGCGTTGTCGGAATCAGTTCCGACCTGCAGAAGAGACGAACTTCGGGTCTCTTCTCTAAGCGCCTCGCTCTTAACCTCAGAGGAATCCACCTCTACCACTGGCGACTCAAACGTCTCGCCTATCTCGGCCTGGGGATTAACCGCCGAATCCCCCTCGTCAAGTAGAACTTCCTTAACGCCATTGGGAATGATCATATCAGACATCCCAATCTCTGTCATCTCACGCCAGAATCGCTTTTGCGATCGAGCAAAGGTGGGTTCATGACTCGCCAATGCTTCATCCGACCGCGGGTGCGTTGAGCCAATGGACTTAGACTTCCAGTCTATCCATGGCTCGTGGCGTTCCAGCCACTTCATGCCCAGAATGAGGTCATACCTCGAGTCCAAATCCAGGACTAGGCAACGTTCTAAGCTGTCGAAGTCTGCAAACTTCATCTTAAGGTCAATCGAGACCTTGGGTACAGAAACCTGTACGCCCGTCGCAAGACGGACCGTGACAACGTCACGAGAACGTGCCTCAAGGGCCTCGGCATACAGCCGACTCTTCTCCACAGAAGCTCGTCTGACATAATTGTAAGACGCTCCATAGTATACAAAGACTCTCCAAGGCTTATCAAAGCCTTTCACGTCCGCAAGGACAACCAGCAAACCTGGATGGTACGCCAACTCGGTGCTAGAAAGTACCTCTTCCCTCGGGGCTTTGGGCTGTCGTCCCCTACTCTGGGGCTTAACAGCACTGAGGGATCCCCCAGTAGGGCGCCCCGCACCTACTGGGAGCCGTCGTTTCCCGACGGCTTGGACAAGGGCTTTTTCCCCACCCTCGGCCCCTGAAAGCGAGAGTCTCGCTGGGGGTTTCGCGGACATCTGTTCCGCTGATGATCCGGGCTCCCATACAGGAAGCATCTCAGCGGCCCCTGTCTCTGCAGCATTGCATGAAGTTCCGCTTCAGAACCCAACGAGATAGAGTCAGCGTGACTATTAGCGGAAGGTTTCTCCTCCGCTTCGACCTGACTTAGGTCCATGGGTTCAGGACCCACCTTAGAGGAACGAAAGTTCCTCTCGGCGTTAAACGCCATCTTAAACGCCTCTACCAGGGATTGGGGACGGCTTAGGAATAGCTCCGAACGTGCTGGCTCTTCCCTCAGGCCTCCCATGAACACGGGAATGGACACATCGTCCGAGTACGCTTTCGCGTACATCCTTGCCAGCACGGTCTTCAGTTCTTGGATATATGTCTTCAAGTCCCTAGTGCCCTGACGGCACCTCAGAAACGCCAGCTGATTCTGGAAAACCAGATCAGGCGTGGCGTACATGTCCATGAGCTTCTGCTTAAGGACCTCCCATGTTGGGAACACATCCGTGACTGACTCAGAACACGTAAACGCCCATGCACGGGATTTACCCGTGAGATAGGTCAGTGCAAGTCCCACTTGCAGGTGATCAGCGATCACATTCGCTGTGGCGGGCCGTTTCGACCTCTCGAAGCCACACATAAATGCTATTACCTTTTTCACTGGTGAATTCATTTATCTTAAAGTACAACGGAGGGCGCACCCCCGTGGAAGTGTAATGACTTCCACGACAACTTGCCTCATGGGCGATGAGAGAATTTACCCTCGCCTTTACGTCCTCAAGGCCCTGCTCCACTAGGAGCTGCATGCCTTCGTCACCCAGTAAGGATAAAAGCCTGTTAAAGGCTTCCTGCTGGACGAGGTTAACCTTTCCCAATCGTCCTCATTCATACTTTACAGAGGATGCCGAAGTCTACCAACACAGGTGTTGGATTGACTACTAGTGCTATTAGATGTAGCCGGTGCGTACACGCACGGTGCGGCTAGCGCACAGAGGAAGACTTTCCTAAAGCGGCGATGTGCCGCTACTTAACCGATACGCCCTTATAAAAGGGCTTAGTAAGAGCCAAGATTTCTCTTTGGTTTACAAGCTAACGCCTTGACACAAGCCTCCCTTAATAAGGGTAGCTAAGGGAAGGACTTCCCTTACACTACAGCACTCACTGCGCGCGGTCCGGTCGAGGTCGTGCGCGTAGCAGTCTTTAGAGTGAAATGTAAACTGAATGTATATTTAATATGTAATTAGCCTAAATTAATTTAAACTAATGTGAACTATATGTAATACTAAGTAGAACTTACTAAATTCTTACCTAGACAAAATGTAGTGTACACCACCTGTGTACCAACATCGGCTGGCTGCCACACCTCCACCAAGGGCTCCTGCCCTGATTGGTAAAATAACCAATAGGTCCAAACCTTTCGGACAGGTCAATACTGACCCCAACCGTAGTGTACTTACGTACACAACATAACTAAATGGAACCAGAATGTAACCCTGTTACACCCTCGACAACGTAATCTTCAGACGGAAGAAGAACAAGAACAACTAATACTACTTTCTCTGGAGCGGCGTACTCAAGAACGGGCTGTTGAGACGCAAGAGCAACAAGAACAACGACGCCAAGCTCAGGTAGCTGTGGTGAAGTGCTATTGACAATTTTGACTAGCATGTACCAGTGTACCAGTTGGCAAGGCGAATCGATCGGGTTGGCTAAAAGGACGGAGTGTTTGGGCCAATCGTGTGCTTGGAGTGTTTTGTACGCAGATTTAAGGTAAGACACACGGTTTTGTATGTAGTTTACATATTGGATTTTAATTGTTTATTAAATATAGTTCGTATTACATTGGGTTGCATAAGTCGCCGCTCCACAGGAGTTATTGGTATCAGAGGGTTAACAAGGTCCTCCTTAGCTCATTTTTGCCGGCCAGGAGACGTAGCTCAACCGGAAGTCCCAAGACGGGAAGCAAGCCACTTCGTTCACCCACCCTTCAAGACCCACACGTTTGGAACGTGTTATTCACTTTTGTATTGGCTGGGTCCCCACATCGCGTCTCGCGATCTGCCCCATATTATTGGTTCGGTCTCAGCACCGTTCCGGTCCGCCCCAAATTTCTATTGGCTGTGTTCCCACACTGGTGCGCGCGGTCTGCCCCAGATTTCTATTGGCTGGGTTACTCATTGCGATCTGCAGTCAAGCCCCAGATTTACCCGCATTTGGAGTGACGATTTCCGCTCCTTTTGCAGATCGGACTTATCGGACTATCTTTTCGTTGGTTTTTGGTTCAAGTACCCCAGAAGTGGTACACCAACATCGGTACCTGCCAAGGTCCTCACTAAGCGACGGTCCACCGAGTGTGTAACCACCCTCACCATTGGTACACAAGTTGAGACGCAAGACAAATCGGAGTCGGCGTCCTGCAGTGCGGATAGGTCACCCGATCGGCACCCAGGCTAAGGTTCGCGGGGTACCCCCCCCCCCGTAAGTTGGTCGACTGGGCACAATGGTGGTCAAATTCCGGACACTTCGGTGTTCTATTTCGAACTGGACTCCACCACACAGCTGCAATACGTGCTCAGCGTGCACAGCAGCATCTTCTAGACAGCTTGCGCACCGCTGAACCGGATCTCCCCCATGTTCTTCAGGAGATCCCTCCAAATTCTGCCTCGCTGCTCTTTGTGCTGAACCGGGCTAACGTCTGCTGCCACAACTCCGAGGCTCTCCCTTGGATTGAATAGCGTGTAAAGGATCCTGGATCAACCCTTGCACACCCAATTTTCAAAAAAAATATTTAAAAACAATTATTTTAACCATGTGCTGCGTTCGTGACAAAGTGGCCAGCATCCCACCGTTGGCACAGCCACCAGCGCCGTTGCAAAGTCTGCTGCGGGATCAAACGTCCATTGCCCGGTCGTTCCGCACCAACATCAGAGTGTACAACAGCGCGCTGTCGTTCACGTCCCTGGGTGGCAACTTGGATGAACGGTTCATGTAGGGAGGGGTGTACGCCTTTCGAATCCAAGGTTCTCTGTGCAACCGGATGGGATCGCTGTTACAGAGCCCGCTCAGCCAAGGAAGTTTTCGTAGTTGTATATCACCGACAACAGCATGGTGCATGGTGGCCGTATGAATCTCTTTCCGCATCATGATGGGCGCACCAAGGGGGAACTTCAAGCCATGCTTGAACAGCACAACCCGTACGTGCAGTTGTACGACCAGGTGCGGCAGCGTATTGAGGGAGATAAGGTGATAGGTCTGGGAATTCTATTTGCTTTGCATGCAATCAAACGACCGAAGGAGGCAGAACACCCCAACTGCCAACGAGGTCGGCGCTATCATGGTGGAAGATCGTTACGACGGCAGTATCTCCGATCACGACATTATTCTAAAGTGTCACGACGGACGCCTCCAGCTCATTTTACCATTGCAAATAGCTTATACACCGCTTAACTATGAGCTTCTTTTCCATGATGGTTGACACGGGTGGACTCCCGCAAAACCGCTGATCCTAGAATACTGTAGTTTCAATAAAATAATCCCTCCGAAAAGTAGATTCCGTCCTTGAGGAATACTATTGAAGTGCAACAAGGTCCACTTTTGAACTCAGCTGTTGATCTGTTAATTGCAATTTCTGTGCTCTTATAATTAATCACTTGACCGTATTCTTCCCTCCACGAGTGTGCTCGACGTCGGCCTGATCAAGACAGATATATTGAATGCGGTAAGCCGGGATTATTATAATTGCGTAGCTTTGCGCGCCGAAGGTTGGAGATATGGGTTTGTAATCCACACGTCCTTGATTTTGAGTTTGTCTTTGGTTTGAACTTATACTCCTGAAATTGATGGGTCTCAAGTGCTTTTTTCAGCTTGTTTCGGGAATCTTTGCGATCCACCGAATTGTTATGTTTTCTCTCCTTGCTTCCCTATCTTGAAGAAATGTTGACCCGGTCCGTTAACATTTGGCGAGGTCTTAGCGTAAGCCCTTAAAATTTGGTTGCTTTGTCGAGATCTCCGCCGCCCCCTTCAAATATTGTTTGAGTAGGATTGGCCATGTTTGGCGTACGTAAGCTCTCAAAGAGGCTCCATTTATAGAAGTAGGCGCTTCTTCTCGTGCTCAACAAAAATCTGGTTTCGAGATGGGAAAGAAATTTCAGTCGGTTCCGCGACATCTTCGTTGTTGTTTGACACCACTCCACATTTGCTGCAGATGGTAAGCTAGTGACAAGCTTTTGATGATCCAGATCTGATTGCCGTGATGCACGTCGAATCTGTTCTCCACTAGTCAGTCTGGTGTATCAGCTCCACCAATTGCTAATGTCACTATATCACTTCATTCCCCAGGCATTTCTACAGCAGCGGAGGTGTCATTGGCTTGATTCTATAGCTTTTATGGTCTATGCATACTCCAGCAACTTAGGATGGGATACTTTATTCTTAGAAGAAGTCATTTGCCGCACTTTCGTTTGCAAAAAATAAAAATAGGATCTTGGCCGTGGCTGAATATAGACATCGTTGCATTGTTAAGTATGTCAGAGGTTTAACAACATCTTTAGACGTGAAGCACTGGACACGCTGCCTTCCCGTTAAATTCAGATGCACAAAGCACCTTCCGAGGTTCCCGGGTTATTGTTTCTAGTATAAAGTTTTGTTGAAGTTTTGCAAGCGATGTATACAGTCCGGTATGGGACTACATAAAAACTTCAAGTGAAGCACGACCATAGTGGTCACTTATGCATTTATGCTTTTTAAGCTACTTTGGAATTTTAACTTTATATTTGCTTTTATTAGGAATTTTAGGTTAGGTTCTTAAGTACACATTTATAATTAGTACATTTTTAATCTTAAACTACGAACACTTAATTGCCTCCCGTGCACCCCTACCTTGATCAAGTAGGGCGCGCTTTATTCTTAGAAACTTCCTCCCATACTGTAAGGCGCTAACGGCCGACACAGTCACAACGGAATATGCACGTGCCCCCAACTTGTGTCAATTTCCTACAAATTGAAATCTACAGCTCGTCCGTACAGAACGACTACTCGTAAGTTACTAGCCTTCCGTGCTACCTCATCTAGAGTTTTGAAAATAGTCATTATTTGGTTTTGTGCCAAAAAACGGGTAAATGTATATTTTCATTTATAGCAATCTTAATTTGGTACTTATAAGGGTATGCATGGTATTGAGGCTGAAAGTGATAGTACGCTTTACCTTTATGGCAAAGTCCTTGTTGCGCTTGAGAGAAATCTCGGCCCAACAACTCCTTTGGCATCGTCGCTTAGCTTGCTGATAATTTGTATGAGTTTTTTTTGTCTGGCTGGTCGTACATCCTGACGCCTGACACAGTTTTCATTATCGCAGGGACATGATATCCACTGGTGGTTTTTGCGGTCGTCTAGAGATATCCATTGAAATAGGAATCGCGTTCGCTCGGGCCAGCCGTAATACCCATGGAAAACAGGGAACCGGCTATCCAATTATAGCGTGATTCTGGAATCCCAACAGGCGCCTATATTCCCATGTAACATGGGTTACATTCATGTCATATTTAGTAGGTGGTGTACGTGAGTACACTACGGTTGAGGTCAGTATTGACCGGTTCGAATGGTTTTGAACCATTGGTTATTTTAACCAATCAGGGCAGGATCCCTTGGGGGTGGCGTGGCAGCCTGCCACGTGTTGGTACACAGGTGGTGTACACTACATTTTAGCTAGGTACGAATTTGGTAAGTTCTACTTAGTATTACATATAGTTCACATTAGTTTAAATTAATTTAGGCTAATTATATATTAAATATACATTCAGTTTACATTTTCACTCAACAACTGCAGACGCACGACCTCGACCGGTCGCGCGTGTAGTGATTGCAGTAGCGTAAAGGGATCCCTCCCTTTAGCTACACCCATAGTAAGGGAGCCTTGCCGTAAAGGAAGTAGCGAAGGCTACTAGTAAACCAAACCGGGAATCTTGGCCCCGAGTAGGAGAGCCCTCTCCTACTAAGCCCTTTATAAGGGAGTATCGGTTAAGTAGCGCGAACGCCGCTTTAAGGAAAGTCTTCCTCTGTGCGCTAGCCGCACCGTGTGTATACGCACCGGCTACATTGTGTAGCATTTGTAGTTAATCCAACACCTGTGTTGGTAGGATAAGGCATCCTCTGCAGAGGATTAATCATGACGATTGGATAGGTTAACCCTCGTCCATCAGGAAGCCTTTGAAAGACTGTTATCTTTAATGGGTGACGAGGGTATGCAGCTCCTAGTGGAGCAGGGCCTTGAGGCCGTAAAGGCAAGGGTCAATGCCCTCATCGCCCATGAGGCGAGTTTAGGTGGAAGTCGTTCCATGGGGGTGCGTCCCCCTTATCATTTAAGATAAAGGAGTTCACCGGGGAGAAGGGTGACAACCTTTCTGTGTGGCGAGAGGTCGAAACGGCCTTCGCAACAGCGAACGTGATCGCTGATCACTTGCAAGTGGGACTTGCACAGACCCATCTTACGGGTAAAGCCCGTGCTTGGGCGTCTACATGTTCGGACTCGGTCACGAACTTGTTCCGTACCTGGGAGATCCTTAAGCAGAAGCTTATGGACATGTATGCAACTCCTAATCTGGTTTTCCAGAATCAACTGGCGTTCCTGAGGTGCCGTCAGGGCACTAGGGACTTGGAAACATATATCCAAGAACTTAAGACCCTGTTGGCAGGGATGTACGTGAAAGCGTATTCGGATGATGTGTCCATCCCCGTCTTCATGGGAGGCCTGAGAGAAGGGACAGCACGTTCGGAGCTATTCCGATGCCGACCCCAATCTTGGGGGAAGCGTTTAAGATGGCGTTCAACGCCGAGAGGAACTTTCGTTCCTCTAAGGTGGGTCCTGAACCCATGGACCTGAGTCAGGTCAAAGCGGAAGAGAAACCTTCCGCTAAGAGTCAATATGACTCTTTTCCGCAGAGCTCCTTGCAATGTTGCAGCGTCATGGGCCGCTGAGATGCTTCCTGTGTGTGAGCCCGGATCATCTGCAGAACAGATTTCCGCGGAACCCCCAGCGAGATACTCGCTTTAAGGGGCCAAGGGCTGGGAAAAAGCCCTTGCCCAAGCCGTCGGGAAACGACGGCTCCCAGTAGGTGCGAGGCGCCCTACTGGGGGATCCCTCAGTGCTGTTAAGCCCCATGGTAGGGGACTACAGCACAAAACACCGAGGGAAACGGTCCTCTCTAGCACCTAGTTAGTGTACCAGCCAGGTTTGCTGGTAGTCCTTGCAGACGGGAAATGCTTTGATAAGCCTTGGAGAGTCTAGATAGACTCTGGAGCGTCTGACAATATGTCAGACGGGCTTCTGTAGAGAAGAGTCGGCTATATGCCGAGGCCCTTGAGGCACGTTCTCGTGACGTTGTCACGGTCCGTCTTGCGACGGGCGTACAGGTTTCTGTACCCAAGGTCTCGATTGACCTTAAGATAAAGTTTGCAGACTTCGACAGCTTAGAACGTTGCCTAGTCCTGGATTTGGACTCGAGGTATGACCTCATTCTGGGCATGAAGTGGCTGGAACGACACGAGCCATGGATAGACTGGAAGTCTAAGTCCATTGGGTCAACGCACCCGCGGTTGGATGAAGCATTGGCGAGTCATGAACCCACCTTTGCTCGATCGCAAAAGCGATTCTGGCGTGAGATGACAGAGATTGGGATGTCTGAAATGATCATTCCCACTGGCGTTAAGGAACTATTCCTTAGCGAGGGGGATTCGGCGGTTAATCCCCGCGCCTATGTAGGCTAGACTGGTGAGTTGCCAGTGGCAGAGGTGGATTGCTCTGAGACAACTCCAGTGGTAGGGGTAGAGACCCCTGTGGTTAAGCGCGAGGCGCTTCCAGGCGAAGATACCCTTAGTACATCTCTTTCGTACGTCGGAAATGATTCCGACCACGCCGTTATAGGCGCGACTGATGAGTCGCCATTGGCAGAGGTTAATTCCTCCGAGGCGACTCCAGTGGTAGGGGTAGAGACCCCTGTGTGGTGCAGCGGTCGATCAAAGTTTTTGACGCTTGATCAGGCGGTACCACGGCGCCCGGACTGCCGACTAACGAAGGGGTTCCTCCGGTTGTCCTTGATTGCTTGTGTTTCTGCTCACCTTGTGTACCCGACGGCTTAGGCGTGGGTCGCTCTCCAGGTGGCGGGGATGTAAATACGGCAATTCCTTGATGCAAGATTGGGGAACTTGTAATGAGTTTCTCGAGGTGCTGATCAGGAGTGATCAGGTATAATCGAGCTCAAATCAGGTGCTAACAGGCTTGATCAACAGTGATCAGGCTTGGGCAGGCACCGAAAGTCGTTGATCAGCTGTAATCAGACCTGACCAGGCTTGCTCAGGCACTAAAAGTAGTTGATCAGCTGAGATCAGACTTGATCAGGTGCCAAAAGTCGGTCAGGTACAAGTTGGTGCGATATGCGAGTTGTTGATAGCGGGTCACGAGTTGCAGAGTGTCGATCAGGTGTTGATCGGCGAAAGGGGTACTTGATCAAGCAGTGGAAGTCTTCACTGCCTGATCGAGGAGCCTCTGGAGTCTTCAACAGCTAAAAGAACACCCAAATATCTGTGTTCCGAGCCTAGACTTACGAGGGGGGGGAAATTTCACTTAATCCACCTAGAGTTCCCGTGGGGAGCTTACAGCAGCCGAACTCTGGGGGCCAAACGCGAACAAACTTGGAGAGGTGAGAGCAACGCTCAATCACACTCATAAAAACCAAAAACATTTACAGTGTAACCGCTGACACAGCGGGCGGAGTTGCGGGGTGAGTTCTTGACACTCTACGCCTGCCGGTGGAACAAAAATGCACTAGGTGCTCCCGCCCGGGGCGTAGAGATGCGTAGAGGTAAGGGAGGAGCAAAGGTGCCGTCCCAGTAGGATCCAAAGGGGTTGAACGCAAAAGGAGAACTTTAATTTTTTTTGCTTAAATCCTAAGAACTACCAATTTTGTAATATCCACCAATCAAAACTACCCGTTGCAGCGTCCTCCGTCGACCAGTCGACCTGATTCGTCCGTCGTCCGTCGCTGGTCGTCGGTTTCGCTGAGTACCTGTACGTAATCGTCCCATCTTCCTATGCCCTGTCTATGTCCTGACTATGTGCACCACGGTTGTACACGCAACCGTATACGCCGTGGTACCCACATCGTATACGATTACGTACCGATTTTGACCGTAATCGCCCCCCCTAAATTAGGCCGTAGAATAAGGCCCTATAATAAGGCCCTATAGTAAGTCCCTATAATAAGGCCCGTTATTGGGCCCAATTATAACACGCTTTACGACAACCACCCCTGATCTCGTCCCAGCCGTACAGCGGTTGGGGAGAGGGTAGATCATGCCGTTAGATATCGTGGATCATGTTACCGTTGGTCGGCTTGTCTACCATGACGTCATCGGCCAGGTGATAACCACCCATCAATCTGCCTGCCCCTTCTCCCGCCGATCAAGTCCCGTTCTGTCAGGATGTTACCGTTAGTGGTACGTCCCTCACGACCCAACGTTCGCCCTTCACCAACCGTGTCATCTGCGATCAAGCTATTTCGATCAGGCATTCCTGCATTTCCATCATGCAAGCGCTAACGGACAGCACCCCGGCAAAAACCACCGACACTTCTGCCCTGGATCGGGCCTCAGCCGATCAGGCGATCGCTGCTATCAATCGGGATTACAGTTTGCAAGAGGCATCTTCCTATGCCTTGTCTATGTCCTGACTATGTGCACCACGGTTGTACGCACAACTGTATAAGCCGTGGTACCCACAATCCTATACGATTACGTACCGATTTTGACCGTAATCACCCCCCCCCTAAATTAGGCCCTATAATAAGGCCCTATAATAAGGCCCTATAGTAAGGCCTTATAATAAGGCCCGTTATTGGGCCCAATTATAAAACGCTTTACGACAGCCGCCCCTGATCCTCGTCCCAGCCGTACAGCGGTTGTGGCGAGGGTCGATCATGCCGTTTGATATCGTGGATCATGTTACCGTTGGTCGGCTTGTCCACCATGACGTCATCGGCCAGGTGATAACCACCCATCAATCTGCCTGCCCCTTCTACCGCCGATCAAGTCCCGTTCTGTCAGGATGTTACCGTTAGTGGTACGTCCTAGCGACCCAACATTCGCCCTTCACCAACCGTGTCATCTGCGATCAAGCTGTCTCGATCAGGCATTCCTGCATTTCCATCATGAAAGTGCTAACGGACAGCACCCCGGTAAACACCACCGACACTCCTGCCCTGGATCGGGCCTCAGCCGATCAGGCGATCGCTGCTATCAATCGGGATTACAGTTTGCAAGAGACTCTACACGCGCGTGATGATCAGATCGCCACGTTATCTGACTATCTCACGATGAGTGAAGACACTGTCACGATGCTTCGGAAGCAGCTCGCTCGTGCCAAACGCGCCGTGGTGGAGCGAGATGTCGCGATCAAGCGGGACTCCTTCGAACTGCTCAAGCCATTGCGTGATTTCGTCGACACCACAGTCAATGATCTCTAGACCAAGTTGAAGACTATCGAATGCGCTATGGACGATCAAGAAAAACTCATGTTCGATCAGCCCGAACAGATCCGGGATCTGGAAGGTCGTCATGCCCGTGATAGGTATCTGCGATCGGTGCATGAAGACACCATCGCTGATCAAACGCGGGAGCTGGATCAACTTCAACAGCGCCTAGCCAAGTTACAAGAAGAACACGATCGGGCTAATTCTGGGAATCAGCGCTTGTTCGAACAGGTGCTCAGGCTTACCGCCGAGGTTGATAGGCGCAAACACCAGTATAATCGCCTTCGGAAGAAAAACAAGTCCAATTGCCTGAAGATGGACGAGTATACTGCCATCATGGCCCAGGCGCAGGAACTATCTTATCGGGTCAAGGGAGTGTATGACCTCCAAACTGAGCTGGACGATCTGCACGCCGCATATTCTCAGCTGGAGAACAAATATTCCTCCATGCAATGCCGCTTCGATCAAGTTTCCGTAGAGCGCGACATGTTGCGCCATCAAGTGCAGGAGGTTCAGAGCGAAGTCACACAGTTGCGCTCGTTTCACTCGGACCTTCAGTCTCAGTTGGCTGGTATGTCGTTGCGGATGCAGATCGCAACAATTATCCGGACCCCTTCGGCGGGTTCTGATCAAGCTACACCGCCAGCTGGTCTTACTGCCCCTCCTGATGGCTCGATCAGCCGCGCCGCCCTTCGCCTAAACGGCGTACTCAGCGTTCTCGATCCTCCTCTCGGTTGAAGCCGCCACGCCTCCTTTCTCCTATTTCGGAGGCGAAGACGGAAGACGATGATCCCCCAAGTCCTGATCAGGACGACGAAGCATTTCCTGCCCGATCGCTTCTATTCCTTCCACTCCTACAATTAGCGAGTTCGGGAGCTAGGATCTACCTGATCAAGTCACTGATGGGTCTCTTTTTCCGCGTACGGGTGATTTCCGGACATTTATCGCGGTATCTGATGATGCCAGTGACGCCGATATCCTGCCGTGGACTCCGGATCAGCTTGGTGGGTTTGATCTGCGTAAAGTCAAGGCCCAAGTGGTCTTTGACTACTTGACCCGCCCCGCAGGATGGTTGTTCCCGGCTGCCGTGCACGCCCCTCCGGCTGATTCATGGTCCAGTCATTTAATCACCAATCGGAAGTGGAGCTGCTGTATTCTCAATGCCCTTGGGGCGTTTTCATGACCATGTTGCCGCCCCTTTCTTTTCGCTCAGTCGGCTGGTTCGCCGACTTCGAGACAAAGTACCGGTCGTTTCTCGAACACCACGCGCTGGCGATCTGGGAGTCGACACATTGAGTCGACACATTATCTCCCTATCGCGAAGGGCCTTCGCGAGACGGATAACTTCTTCCGGAATTACTATAACAGTCGCCGCCAACGCAGAAGTCGTGCCGGAGCGACCTGGAAGAGGGTCATGGATTTTCTTCCTGCGGGGGATGATCGACGGGAGATGTGATCTCGACATTTTCCTGGACCCGTCGATCACCCATTGTGCTCGCAACCGTCCTTTGAAGTATGCCCCGGCCGACAATGTGGCGTGGTACTCAGGGTTCCTTTCGTACCCGCCACCCCGGACCCTATTGGACGCGTTGAAGGAGGTTGATACCTTTGAAACTTGGCGGGTTCAATATCGTTCCTCCCCTGAAATCCACCCTGGCCGTAAAATCCCTCGTATTCGTCGCAAGTTCTTTGGGTCTAGTTAGTCAGTTCATCGTTCCGCCCTTAATCAATAAGCAATATTGATCATGCCATTTCCACTGTGCTTCTTTACTTCCCCATGCATGATATAACCCGGTATTCTGTCGTCTTATCTTCCGTTACTCCATCACCTTGTCTCGCAATATCCATCGTAAACACATCACCTCAAGCCATTTATCACTTCTTCATCAATTGTGAGTTTCTTCAATCATCCTTCTTCAATCGGTGATTCTTCGATCTTAATTCATGACCAGTCTGCCGCTCACGCATTAGTTGGATTCTTCGTCCACTTGCATCACGTCAAACCGATGTCTGTTGATCCTTTTCCTCTCGAAGTCCTTGATCAGAGCATCACAGTTCAAGTCTGCCTCGTCTACCCACGACGGCTCAGCATAACATTTCCAGTAAACTCGATATTCGCGTAACGTTCTTCCATATCTAGTTGTCGTAAAGCGTGTTATAATTGGGCCCAATAACGGGCCTTACTATAAGGCCTTACTATAAGGCCTTATTATACGGCCTTATTATAGGGCCTAATTTAGGGGGGG
>CM047587.1:1188176-1214620 GCA_026184515.1 Peronosclerospora sorghi | reverse complement strand
TTACTTGTAGGAACGTGGAAGTGGAATGTTATTACGTTTGTGGCCTGACTTAATTACTTTTGATTTACTTACAATTTGGAATTAGTCACGTGGAATATAAGTGGTTTCGTATTACGTGGTTATAGTACAATTATATCTCGCATATATTAGTACGATTTGGAAGCGCGTTAGCTGCAGCAGGAAAGCGTAGACAGTACGGCGTAGTGCTATGAGTGAAGAGCGTGAAGTAGAGCGCAAAGTCCAACAGTTTTGATGAGGGAATAGTTGAATATAGAGAGAATATAGGAATCCAAATCCCATCGCCGAGTGCCATCACGAGAATGCGTCCCTGCTACATGGGAACATACGCATCTGTTGGGATTCCGGAATAACGCTATAACTGGATAATCGGTTCCCTGTTTTCCATGGGGATTGCGGCTGGCCTGAACGAACGCGATTCCTATTTCAATGGATATCTCTAGACGACCGCAAAATCACCAGTGGATATCATGTCCCTGCGATAATGGAAACTGGATCAGGCGTCAGGATGTACGAACATCCAGACACGAACCTCATGCATGTTATTAGCAAGCTAAGAGACAATGCCATAGGAGTTTTTGGGGCCGAGATAACTCTTAATTGAAACAAGGACTTCGCCATAACGGGAAAGCGCACTATCAACTTAAGCCACAAGATAATGCAGATATGCGACATAACCGAGAGACGGTCGCACCCGCTTGCCAAGATTGTGGTCTTTGAGACTAAGGGCCAATAAATGTCAAGTCGTGCTATGATTAGGATAGCTAATGCTAGTACATCCAGCATCAAATCAGACACTCCATCGGCCTGAGGACAACCGTGCCGGGTGATGCCTTTTTAAAAGCTACTTAATCTGTTAGATCATTACATTTGTCATGAGAGTTCTGACAATATCCATGGGTCCGTAAGGTTGCCGGAGAGCGTCAATGACAAGGGAGCCCGCCTGCCCAACATGAAGGTCCATAAGGAAGAAGCTCGTCGAAGGATATGTATCTATGTCAGAGCGTGAGACCGTGCTCATGAACCATTTTGATAAGAGAATCAAGTGCTATCTCGTTATGATCCCTGAGTACTAGTCACGAATGTGACAAAAATGTGCTTGTTGTATTCGATGCAAATTGAGATCTGAAAAGGTTCTGGCCAGCGGCGCTCCAACGGAGCCTACTTGCCCGGCCCCTATAGGTATCCGTCTTACACTACTAGATTTCTTTGCAAGTCTTTGCATGTATATGTATATATGCAACTTACTATGTTTTCTTTCGGAGTTCTAGAGCATTCTGGAACTTTTGCGCAGGGGTGAGATCTCCCTCTTGCGCTCTCAACCGTTCGCTCGTGCTGGCGCCAGGGCTTGCGCAAACTGAATGCTCGGCTGTCTGGTCTTCTCGAAAAATCCAAGCTGATCATGACAGTACTTGCCCCAAAACAGCATCATGATAGGACAAGAACCTTATTCTTCCGAAATACTCTCACCGATCGCGTTCGCCTTTGCATTAAATCCCGACGTGGGTAGCGGTTTGATTCCGTCTGTTCCAAGTCCTCGGTTTCATCCGTTTTCACTTTTAGATGTTATTCATTGTCAGAGGTGTTGAAGTTGAAGTTGGGACAAACACTCTTGACATAAAGTTGCAATGGAACCTCTTTCCGCATTGTACGACTACGCAAAGAGACTACTATGGGTGTAAGACGACGTTTACTCAGAAACTGGCCAATTGAGGTGTACGACTACGACAAAAAGTCGATTACGGACGAAGCCGTGGGTGGCATCGATCTCAGAAGAGGCTGCTGGATTCACTGCAAGTGGTATTTTTGCCGTCAATGTTCTCATGACTGGGAAGAATGAAGCGACTTTTTGTGTTGATAGGTGTAACGTGACGTTGAAGACAACACACTATTCACTTTATAGTTGGAAGAATCACGAGATGAGCAAGACGCACATGGATCACAACCAAAAGAATGAGGGTGGAAAATCGCAGCCCCACGTTACCAGTGGAGAATCGCAGCCCCAGGTTACCAGTTGTTCGTCCCAGTCCATAAGTCACAGCTCACCTTTAAGCATCCAGAACTCCGCAAAGATTTCTGTAGAAGGCTTACAATCCCAAGAGTACGACTCGTTAGTGTTTATCCGTCGCGATCTTTACAGAAACAAGCAACATCAGGCGCGACATGAACGAGACGTCAGTAATGTGATCAACGCAATGACAAGTCTAATTACTGATCAACAGAGCGATATAAAAACGCTGCTAGATAAAGTCTACGAAATGAAAAACGAAATACAAGGACTGAAGCACGATCTAACGGTCATCCGTCAAAGGGAAAAACAGCGAATGCAAGCGCCACATAAAGAGACAGCCACAACAATCTCATACACCGCTCATCGTGCATCACCAAGCCACGTGCTGTCCAGAAATGCTACACGGTTCAGGATTTTCCAAATGACGCCGACTTATAACAGGGTAAGAAAGACAAGGAGCAGAATGTCGGATATGGATATATTCGAAAGGCGCTTCAACTTACATAACGCGGCTGATTAATTGAAACGTACGACCGGGCACTAACTAATGAGCACACGTAGCTCATGGAAAATACTATACCACTTAGAAAAACAGCTTGCGCGTTTCCCGTTCTGTTTGCTCAACCGGGCAAGTGGGGCATTTAAATCGCCTGTTATTGTACGGGACATTAACGATAACACCACGCACATACAGACATCAGTGTCAAGTCAGACCAAACAAAATCAGTGAGCTTCAAAGGGAAACAAACCGAGTCATGTTGTAAGAGATTCGATTGACACAGGAGCGACAAATAACATGGCCACATTTAAGCAAAATTGGTGGATTCCCTGGGGTGCTTTCTTCCTTCGATATCGGACAAGAGAAAACGCTATGAAATCGAAGTTCTTTTGCGATAGGAATCTCCACCTGCACGTCAGCAAATAGACCGTCAGCTCTACGACACATGATAACGGTAATATCGTCCCTCCCACTCACGGGAAGTTCCTCCATACTATCCCAGTTAGCTAGCTTGCTATCCATGACCGACACGAGCTTAGACATTGCAGGCAACGCCGATATACCTGCTGTTAAGCTAGTCATGTTGCAATTAGAGCATCGAAACCTTCGTGATTTGCAAAAAAGGCATACCACGTTTCAAGATAGGACCGGTGCGGAACATTGCGAAGACGGCAACATGCCCGGATCACGGCGTCGTAAATTTCGTCCCACCGGTTATCGTTAAAGAGGTGCTTATACGGTGATTCTTTCAGCTTTCCTTTATACAACACGCAGCTCATCAACACTCCGACCTCTGCGAAAAAAAATAGAGCTATTGGCACCGAAAACGCCCGAATCTGTGAATACAGCCCAAGATTTTTAATGCTTACCTTCAGCGTGTGTCTGATGAAAATATGAAAGTTCGGTATTGGCAAAGCATACAGCATCCATCGTGTCTGGAGATGCCTCGAGAATGTTCACGTACTTAAGCCGGACCAGCTCAAACTCAATCTCAATATCTAGCTGCTTTAACTCGTGTCGGTGCTTCCGGGCCCAGCTGAGGTACAATACAAGAAATATTTTATTTGCACAGTGACTAGCACAACGTACGCTTCGCACGGACGTACTCAAGTGCCGGCTGCATGTCATGCTTTCTTATTGCTTTTAGCATCTGGTGCAGTTCGGTAAAACATTCCTTCAGTGTCGGAGAGAGCACCAACCGAGCCTCCTTCATTTAAAAAACAGCCTTGACGGTAAGAACCATTCAAAAGCGTTTTCACTGTAACTGCGTTTTTCACTTACGTCGCATAACGCATCTGCCGCCTGAATCTGCCCGTCTTGGTAAAGATACTCTGCTACCAGACGACAAACAACCTTCTGATCGAAATCTTTTGCGCGGCATATCTTAGTGATATCGGTGTAAAGGTTCTACAAAGAACAAAGGCACGCGTTACTTTCCATTCGAACTCCACATGCGTGTGCAGATCCATGAACCTGTTCAATAAACTTGGAATATTTGGACAGCAATATATGCATTGCCTTCAGCTCACTTGCAACATTCTGCTCGATGTTAAGCTGTCGTACCCGTCGAATAAAATCTCGGACGATGTACTCTGTCTCGTTCTCCTGGCTTTCAACCCCGACATCGTTTCGCGGAGACTTATAGTTATCAGACGCGTCAGTTCCTTTCAACGAATGTTTTTCATTAGTAGAAACTTGAGCTGCTCCATCGTCACCGGTAACTAAGCGGGTCTCCTTCCCTTGTCTTGCTTCGCTGGTCGATGGAGTCCCCAAGTGAATTTTCTTCCTACGAAAAAGGTCTCGTTGCTGCTCCTCTAGCTTCTGCTTCGTCGTCTCCACGTGCGACAGCAGCTCGTCCAATTGACGGTCGATCTGTGCCACACACAGCCGCTGCTTCTTCAACACGCGCTTGCTCTCTTCTTCTAACGTTTGCATTTATTAAGCAAATCGAAATGACTTTTCTTGAGAAAGTCAGAAAAAGCAATACAGTATAAATAGTTCAATAGTTTTATGTCATTGAACAGCTCACCTGGTGCCATAAAAATTGTACACGGTACCATTGAATACGACACGTTTCGTTTTTTTGCGACAAATAGGAGCAAATGTTACAATGGGATAGCTAAAATCTGGGTACTGATAAGTAGTGTAGCATACACGACAGATATAGTATCGCAATAACTTAAACTCGTATCATATTACATGTTAGGAAAGATAATCACTTCTTCATACACACTAAATTGAGAAAAATACCTGACTTGGTTATCTTCTTTTACTGTCTACGAACTGTCTTGGGGTGTTGTTTTCGTCGCGTAAGGATATATGGTTGCAACAAAAAGAAAGACAAATTCAGTATATTCAATTAAAATCGACATCTACGACTCAATTTTCTGCAAATCTACGCCAAAAATACAAGGAAACATTCCAACACTTTTATACATGTAAAATAACATTTTCTATAAGCGTACTCTTGCACGAGCGATCGTGACGTCATAGTCTGACGTCATAGTTGAAGATCACAATCACGATCGATGAGGCCCACGGCGAGGTCGACGTACGCCACTATAACACCTTCTAGAAGGATATGCTTAGAAGTAGCCCAGATAGCGAACTAAGGATCTAACGCTCACTTTTTAATATAACTCACATCTGATAGTACTTGTTAGTGTAGTGGAGCGCCTGATCAAGGTTTTTAAGGCTTGATCAGGCGGTACCACGGTGCCCGGACTGCCGACTGACGAAGTGGGTCCTCCGGTTGTCCTTGACTGCTTGTGTTTCTGATCACCTTGTTTACCCGAAGGCTTAGGCGTGGGTCTCTCTCTAGGTGGAATGGATGGAACACTACAATTCCTTGTGGCAAGACTGAGTTGACTTGTGATGAGTCGACTGATGCGATTAGGCGATGATCAGGCGCAATCAAGCTTGAACCACGTGCGATCAGGTGTGATCAACAGTGATCAGGCTTGGGCAGGCACTAAGAGTCGTCGATAAGCGGTGATCAGACTCTATCAGGCTCGATCAGGTGCTAAAAGTCGCTGATCAGCTAGTTGGCGCGAGTTGTGAGCAGCTGAGTGCGGGTCGCGAGTCGCAGTGTGTCGATCAGGTGTTGGTCGGCGAATGGGTACTCGATCAGGCAGCGGAAATCTTCACTACCCGATCACAGAGCCTCCTTAAGCTTAATCGTCAATAGAATACCCAAAATGCCTTGTATTCCAAACATAAGCCTTAGAGGGACGGTCGATCAGCGCGTTTTACGGGCTGATCGACGATTGCCACCAAAAATCTGCCTAGTGTTCCCGTGGGGCGCTTGAAGCACCCGAACAACTAGGGGCCAAAAAACGTGGATTTATGGGGAAGAGGTGAGAGCGCACTGCTCGATTACGATCCCGAGACCAAAAAACCTTAAAAAGAAGAACCGCTGGCACAGAGAGCGGAGTTGCGGATGAGTCTCACACTCTACGCCTACCGGTGGGCCAAAAAATGCACTAAGTGCTCCCGCCCTGGACGTAGAGGTATTTAGTAGTAAGGGAGGCGCAAAGGTGCCGTCCCTGAAGCGATCTGCACGATCGTACGCAAAAGGAGAACTGTATTATCGCTTATATCCTAACATCTACCAAAAAACTAATATCATCCAATCAGAACTACACATTCCTACGCATTTTGTCGACCATTCGACCTGATTCCTTCGCTTACCTTCGGGTTACCGTTAGGTAACTGTGCCAGTTGTCGTATCGTCTCAGACGTCCTGTGTGGTGGAGTCAAGCTCAAAATCGAACACAGTTGTGTCGAGAACCTGACCACCATCGTGCCCAGCCTTCCAACTTACGGGGGGGGGTACCCCGCGGACCTTCGCTTGCGATCCGATCTGATCGTCCGCTGCTAGCAGATGACCGATCATCAACAGAAGACGCCTGGTCCGATTGATCTTGCGTTGCCATCTCACCTTGTGTACCCGATGGAATGGGCTAGTTCAATACTCGGAGGATCGTGTCGCTGGTTGACTTGGGTCTGATAGTATGCAGACCGTACTGGGGGGGGGGTGTACCCTGGGCGGAACTCTTCACACTGGGTACTTGTAGACCGGTTACACTTGAAATATGTATAGTCCAATTGGTCGACCGTCCAATCGATCTAGACCCAACCAATGTTATAGTAAACCAATATGTCCACGTAAAGATCCAATATGCTCGTGAATTCCACAAACGATATCTCCACGTAAAGACCAATCCACTTGTTAGTGCGTTCCAAACGTACGTGACTTAAACTTGTGAGAAGTCAGCCAATGGATACTCCTGTCGAAGGACTTCCGGCGGGCCAAATGCGTATGCGACGCGCCCCGGCCGGGTATAATGGACAGGAGGGGATTACTCGACCCTCTTCCCCCAAACACTCCGCGACGTGCGAAGGCGACTTAGAAAACCAAACTTTTAGAGAGTCTCTTAGGACCTCTTATCCACTTTTCCAATCCAAGACCAATTTACTTCTTTTCCACTAACCTTTCGGTCCCAATATGTACCAAACACTAAAATATGTAAAATACACGCAATGCCATGTGAATTACCAAAATCAGTGTGCTTGACACTCCTTGCACATGATAGGCTTAAAATTCTCCCTTGTTTCCACCAATCCGATCGCTGACCAGCTGATTGGCACGCCGTTGACAGAAGGTGACCAAAATTTTGCCTTCGCTTCGCCACAGCCGCCCCTGTGTCTGGTCGCAGCCGCGCAACGGTAGCGACCCGATCTCACCACCAGTTAACCCTTTCGCCAGCAGTTGACCTCCTTGACCTTCACGACAACCAACATTCCACCAATGGACAGGTCTTCGGCCCCGCCTTCACCAGGTATGCGCCCCTTGTACGTCTGATCTCCTTGTAACTTCTATTGACGCTTGATCCTGCAGGTTCCCTATGCGCCCAGTCACCACACATCGATTCCCTTAGCCGATCGACCCGATCTGACAGCTCTTGCAGCACCCCAGGTTCCGACAGACCGGATGGGGATCAGATCGGGTCTGATCAGCTTCGAAAGACCATCTGCGACCTTCAGTCGGAGCTGGCCACCAAGAATGCATCGTTTCTGCAGCTGCGGAATGATGTCGACACCTTGACCCCCTTGGCTGCGCAGTTGAAAGATGTTCTCGCCGAGAACGCACATCTCCGGGCCCAGCTAGCCCAACAAACAATGCGAGGTAAGTCGATCGATCCGATTTTCACCTTGGAACTTCCCTAACCTCTCTTCGTATGCAGATTGATTGCTCACTGACATCGCTCAAGCGGTTGACGCCTTGCTTGAGGCTGATCGACAGTGTCGTGACCACTGCGATCAGCTCCGCCCCATATTGGACGGGCTGATCGGCGCTCGGCATGATCTGTATCGCCTAGAAGCGTACTGGTCACACCTCCGGGAACAGCTCGCGCTGGTCAACCGGCAGAGGTTGGAGGATCAGTCCGACCGGACCCTACTCCGTACCCAACATGGTGACCTAGAGCGGCAGATCAGCGAGCTACAGGTCGTGGTCAAGGGCAGGTCGATAAGGTCTGGTCTTTCCGGAGCCAATCGGACGTCTGGACCCAGGAGTCAGACCGCCGTTGGGCTGCCGTAGAGCAGTGCCACAAACAGCTGACCGACTTGCTATACCGGCGTCCGGCTATTAGCTCCAGCGCGGACCGGTCTGCATCGGCCGTTCTGGTCGACCTACACCAGGATCGAGGACAACGTCACCCATTGGCTAAAATTCTCCACTCCAAGATTTCGAAAACTTCCAAGCGTAAACGCAAGGACGCATCGAGGGGCACAAGGTCGCGGGGCATAGATCGCGACTCCGAATTCGAGGAGAAGCGGGCGGTGCCCCAAAAGAAAGCCAAGACGACGGCGCATCTCTCAAGCCCAAGATCGGCTGCAAATGACACTTCTAACATCGCCAAATCTCATGCGCCCTCGCGCCCCCGTGCTGTTCGTACCCAGCACAACAGAGGTCTCCTCCGGAGGGGACTCGGACAGCGGATCGGGAGATTCTGAGTTCACACTCAGCGCGTTATATAAGTACCGGTCCGATCGGCGTCGAGGTCCGGCTCCGATGAATTCTGCATCGGGGACTGATAAGGCGATCAGTTCCCAGAGTAACAAATCTGCACGGGCTCGTGAAACACCCGGATCAGTGCCTTCTTGCCATCCTGGCACATCTGGACTGCGCCGTCACGCTCGATTGAAGGGAATATCGATTGTAGATCGACCTCTCCCATCGCGGACTTTCGACGCCATTATGCCGTGGTCACCGGGGAAGATCGGTAGCTTGCACCGCTCAGCCCTGACCAAACAAGGTCTCGTCCGGTTTGTGTCCCGACCCGACTTTTGGCTCTTCCCTCCTGCTCCGAAGACTCCTGACCCATCTGCGTGTCGAGCAGATCTGGTTACAGGAGCGCAGATCTCTCTGGTATATGCAGATCGGCCGTGGGAGGTGTTGCTCAGCGCCAAGTTGAACTCGATATTTGCGTCAGCTCCTTGGGTCGATTCGCTCTTGGATCGACTTCGGACTTTCAATGCAGCCCACTGCCAAGCGATATGGGAATCCATCCATTACCTCGTCCTTCCCGCTGGTCAGAAGTTGCGTGACGTAGACTTGATCCTGTATCGGAATCTCCGGAAACAGCGCCGGAGTCGAGCGGGCGAGGCCTGGCTCATCCTATGCCAGTTTGTACTGGAAGGGATGTTGGCCCGCGAGTGTGACCTCGACGTTTTCTTATATCCAGTGTTTCTTCACATGGCCAAGCGTCGCATCGAGAGCCCCGGGGCGTTAGCTGAGGATGGCATCTGGTATCCCGGCTTCCGCTGTGACGAGCCAGTTGCAGACCTGAAGGACGCCTTGATCCAGATGGATCGGAAGGAGCCTTGGCGTAATCAGTTACAGGACCAGATTGTAGATCACCCGGCGCTGACTATCGGTCGCCTGTGGGGTGATTGCGAATCTTGATACGGTAATAGCTGACCAGATAATTCATAATATATGTCATCATTCTTTCAAACTTCTTGATCACCTGGTCACTTGACCAAAATTCATCACTTTATCCAAACTTGCACCAACACGTTATCATATACAGTTCGATTCACATCGCGAAAATCATCATCACGTTAGTCACTCCACTACTCCAGTTCATCACAGTTTATCATATGTTCACAATAATTCAGACCTTACACATATTCACACCGATCGGTCTGATCGGTGCTACTGTGTGTCTTGGTCTGCATCTTCATGAGTCTGCATCACTGCGAAGCGATTCCGACTGACTCGTTCTCGCTCGAACTCTCGTAGCAGTGCTCCACAATTTAGATCAAGTTCATCGATCCAAGTTGCTTCATCATGATCTTTCCACCGGACCAGATATTCTCGGTGGGTGCGACCGAAACGTGTCTTCTTGACCGATCGGACATCTAGCACCTTTTCTACTTCGAATTCGTCCTCTTCCAATGGCCTTTCCCAAATGTCTTCCGGCAGAAGAGCTTCATCAAAATCGAACCTCTCCGCTTTGTTCACCAGACAGGGAATTTTAGGCCGATCGGGGAACTCTCTGACCAGCTTCAGCTTGGACACGTACACGATCGGAAAAAACTTTGTAATCCGTGTAGATAGTGGTCAGACTGGAAGCATGCTCACCGATCAGCTCTTCTACACGGAAAGGACCGTGCCACATATGAGCCAACTTCCTTGCATAACCTTCCTTGACCCGATCGAGGTATAACCAGACCCTCGCCCCTGGTTCAATACCATGAGGGTGGACCTGATCCTTATTCCGATCTGCTCGATCTTGTGTGGCCTGACGCAACTTTTCGTTGACGACTTCCTTCGCATGTTGATAGTGCTTGCATACGCCAACGGCGGGCATCGCGATCACGTGTCCGAGTGCAGACGATCGGTATCGCCGCTTCAAGTGTCGATAGAGGGTCCCATCCATACGCCAGATAGAAAGGCGTCTCTCCTCGGACCCGATCGGTTGAAGAGTTGAGTGCGAATACCAGTCTTTCTGCATACTCATCCCAGTCACGTTGGTCTGGGTCGGCCACATACATCTTGATCGCCCTTGTTATTGTCTGAACCATGCGTTCAGCCGATACGTTCGCTTGCGGACGATATGCCATCGTCGCACTCTGTTTCTGGCCTAGCATGTTATTGAACGAACGGAACACCTCGGACATAAAACCGGGTTCCCAATCGTGTCTGATAACTTCGCTGGCGCCGAACCTTCTAAACACGCATTCTTCGTAACTCTGGGCGATCTGCTCCGCAGATCGGGATGCACTAGCCTTTGCAATCACCAGAACGGTGAATAGGTGGACCCAGATCAGAAGCTCAGTGTTGCCGCGTGTCGATATGGGCAGTGACGATATGTGGTCCATCGCTATCACCTGGAAAGGGTAGGTAGCCTCGATATTTCCGGGAGATCGGCCCTTGATTATCGGTCTGCCCTTTCCGGTCTCGCAATCCGTACAACAACCCACATATTTCTGCACGTTCCGAAAAAGTCCTCTCCAGTGAAAGTGGGCCCTAATCTTGTGATATGTCCTGTCTGTGCCTTGATGTCCCCCTTCTAGACTCACATGGTAGTGATGAAAGATATCCGGCTGCAGCAACTCAGGGATCACCAGTTTCGCTAGTCGATCTCGATCGGCAATGTCTTGGTCAACATCACGGCAGTAATATAGCAATCCATTGTCATCCACATCGTAACTGTCCGCGATCTTGGTACACTCTTTTACCTGACCATTTGTAAACTTGGACAATTCACCGCGCAGATAAGCCTTCAGGTTGACGATCCACTCTTCTTCGTCCTGCGCCTTGAGGATCCGTTCCGCTCTTAGCTGTTGTACAACGTACTCACTCATCCTTTTCTTGGGGAACGATCGGCGGGACTTCCGAGCTCGCGATCTGGTTGCGGCCATCACATGCACCTGACCAGGGCTGTCCTTGGGCTTGATCACCTCCGGGAGCCTGTTTATGTCCATAAGTTCCTGTAAAACGGCTTCCTCGGTGATCGTCGCCCCGGTCTGGTCTCATGGCTTGGGTCGCGAGGTGGTCGGCGCTTCTGTTCCAGTCCCGTTTCACGTGCAATAGCTCGTGGTTGGGGTAGTCTTTTAGCGCTTTCATCACCCGATCATTTAGCAACTTTAACCGTGGCGCCTTGCAGTCGATCTCCCCGGTGATCTGCCTTATCACTAGGTTTGAGTCACCACATATGATGGTCCGCCCTTTATGTTGTGATGACAGCAGATCAAGACATAGAAGTAGACCCCGATATTCTGCCTCGTTGACCATTATGTCAGGCGTGAAATCAGTGGCGGCTGCGACTATAGACCATTGTGGTAACTTCCACAGTATGGCACTATAGGAGCCGGCCTTCTTCTTCACGCTGGCCGACCAATCAAAACTCAAGACCAGGAGTTCCTCATCCTGATCGACGGTCGGCGGCGGCCGCGAGATTGACTGTCGAGGTTGCTTCCTTGGGGCAATCGCCACTAAAGCCTCATCCACTTCGGACCGAGGGGTGATACTGGCAGCTAATGTGCCCAATATCTCTTCCTCTCCCTTGGTGCACTTGACGACCTCGAGAGACCACTGCGACAAGACAGCTGACCATCTTCCGAGCCGACCGTCCATCCCATTGGCTGATAATAACCAGGCCAATGTCGACTTTCTTGAAAGGACCTTTACAGTTCGGCCGACCAGTAGGTTGTAGCACACATCCAAGATCCGTAGTAGATCCAGAACTTCTTTTTCGACGATCCCATAGTTGACCTCGTTCGGCTTCAATGTCCGGCTCGTAAAAGTGACCGGGTGGTACACTCCATCATGTTCTTGTACTATAGTGGCCGAAATGGCCCACTTACTAGCATACACAATGACGATCGGCATTTTCTCCGGATCGAAGTGCTTGAGAATCGGTGCCGTCGCCATCTTGGCCTTTAGCATACCGAAAGAAACCTTTGCACGCCTCATGTGATCCTCTGCCTCTACTTGCGGACAATCTGCGGGCAGATCAGAGTCGCTGCCCTCCCGTAACGTTGCCCGATCTTCTTCGCGCAACATATGGTAGTCGACTTCCAGGAGCTCGTACAGCACGGCCGCGTAAATCGCAAAGTCTTCAATGAAGCGGATGTAGTAACTTGGGCTTCCCAAGAAGGACTGCATTGCCTTCAGAGATCTGGGAAACGGGAGGTTGTTCAGTGATTCCAGATCTTTGTGATTGGCCTCCAGCCCACTGATCGACACCATATGACCCAAATAGGCGACCTTGGACATGCCCCAATAACTTTTCACAGCACTACAGATTCCAGCGATAGCATGTCTCCAACAAACGTTCGACCTTCTCGCACAGATCGCTCCATGACGAGGCAGGATCAGAATGTCGTCGATATACGATCGCCTTCCCAGAACGGACGGTCTCCTTTCCCGGTCAGGTTCACCCTCTGTAAACACATCATAATTTTTGGTGAGGTCCTGATCGGTGCCGAACTTGAAGTGTCCATACAGTGCGTTGTCGATCAGCCTCTGGTAGATCTGGGGCGCGTTCTTCAACCCGAGAGGCATACGTCTCCACTCGAACAGACCGAACGGCGTAACAAATGCGGAGATCTCCCAAGCCCGATCGGTCATCGAAACCACCCAAAATCCACTTGCCATGTCTATTGAGCAATACCATAGAGTCTTTTCGAGGTCTTCTAGTAGATCGCTGATCAGCGGCATCGGGTACACCATAAGCTTGGTCAACCGATTTACCAACCGATAGTCGATACACAACCAGATGTCCACACCGTTCTTCTTGATCACGATCACGATCGGTGAGGACCATGGCGAGGTCGACGGTCTGATGATCTTGGTAGCCAACAGTCCTTTAATAAGGTCAGAAAATTTTTCGCGGTACTGTGGCGCCACACGTCGGCATCGCTGGGCGATCGGCTTGGCATCTCCAACGTCGATATCACAAATCGCTCCGCGAGAAGCTGGGGGTAAGGCGTTGCCTTTACCGATCAGCAGATGTTTCTTCTTCCATATGATCTGCTTTAGCTGATCGATCTGATCGGGACTGTTGACATCCTGATCACCCACTTGCAGATCGTCCATAGTAACCTCGAGCGGGTCAGCAGACACTTGAGGGAGGACTGCCGTCTGGCTCTCCAACTCCTGAATGTATTGGTCCCCGCCCTCATGGATGCAGACCTGGTCATCTTCCGGGGCAGTGACACCCAAACCGTCCTGATCGGCTGAACTCTGCTGTTCCCGATCGGCGGGCTGCCCTTCACCGACATCGACCTGCTCAAGCGTGCCATCATGGTCCGCCCCAGTCTCGCCATGTTCCCTTTTTCTATTTGCGGCTCCGCTGTCGCTTGTTCTTGTGTCGCCACCACGTTAACGAACTTTGGCTCATCTACTTGATGGTCCACCGTATCCGGCGCCTGCGGTGCCTTTCTTCGAACTAGCATCTTCCTAGGGGTTACATAGCTGGGTCGTTCCACCATAGGTGAGGTATCTTCTTCTACCGATCCATCATGCTGACCAGATCGGTGGTCGCTTGTTATTCCAAGTTCTGCCACTCAACATACCGTCTCGATCCGATCGAGACGAACCCCATCTTCCTTGGCACCTTTTCTTCCGCCAGCCTCATGCCAACAATAGTATTGTTGTCGATCGTAAGCGTCTTGTCACCGATATTAGTGACTCGGACAAAGTCAAATTGGCCGGCGCTCTTCACAAAGGTCGGCACCCACCGATCGCCCCTGGTTACCCATAACTTCCTTGATCGAAAACCTTTGTCGACCGGGGTATCAGCGGATTGGCCGACTGTAATGGTGACATCTTGGTCCCACCTGACCAGATCGGTGTGCGATCCGTAAAGGGGCCGCCGACCAGCTAGCTGGATCTGGACCTCATCCGGGAGTGTAAGCACTCCATGAGACAGGTCTAGGCGAATAACCGCCGGCACCATGAAATCTATTCCTAACAGGGCATCCTGACCGACCAGCTTTACAACCCAAGCGCTGAAGAAGTAAACCAACGAACCCTATAGGGTGATCTTCACGCGCGTCCTTCCTTCGGTCATGTGAGAGTTTTCACCGATTCCGACGCATTCTTGTCTCTGGGTGTCGTCTATACGACATCCGACCTTACGAGCAAAGGCGGAGTAGATTATCTATACTTCAGCTCCAGAGTCGAACAATATCGTCGCCTTCTGGTTATTTATCTTACCACAGGCTTTCGCCTGCTTAAACTATTTGTCGGGCGCATGATACTTCCAGTATCCGCGAGACTCTCCAGGCAGCAGATCAAGCTGCATGACCACGTTCGATCGGGAATATTCATCGGTCGTGAGATTGTAGACCGGATGATCCCGATCGATGCAATTGAGAACAGAACATGTATTGTCGGTTTTATTCTCCTTGCCTACATATGCATAGATGCCAAACGTAGACCGCTCGGCTCGATCCAGATTCCAACCTGGCGAGCGTTCTAGTTTAACATCTTTTCCACGTCAGGTGGAAGCATCCCCGCGTGCTTGCCCGGCACATACCACTTGCACATCAGATTGAAGAATTCTTCCATCTTGCAGTGGCCGGCCTCGTGGATCTCTCCACATGACTTGCACACGAAAAGGCAGTGATTAGTGGGGTGGCCGCGTCTTTCGCATTTCTTGCATATTAACTTCTTCCAGCAGCCCCGATCATCATTCTTGCTTGACCCGCAGTGAGAACACTTCTTGCGGGGTCGGTCCGGGTCAGACTTGTTTCCGCTCCTGCCCTTCCGATCTGCCTGGTCAGGAGTCGATCTGGTTTTCGGGGCAGGTTCAGCGACGAAGATATGGCGGTACTGGTCCTCGTCTGACTCCCGACTGGACTGGCCGCTGCTTTCCTCTTCCGATCCAGTGCTATTCTCAAATACGATCGCCTTAACAGCACGGGCCGATCTGGTCAAGGGTCTCTTCACCGGATCGGTCTGGGTCTTGGATCTGTAACGACCTGATCCAACGGCGCCCTTTGATCTCATGCTGCGGGAGTGTTGCAACGTTCGCAACGTCTGCTCCACTTCTCCCACATCCTTTAGGCGCAACAGGGTAAGCTGATCTGCCAGCTCCTGGTCATCAAGGGTACTAATATAGTGACCCACGTGTTCCAAAGCGGCACCGGTAGGCGGGTTGCCTTCCTTGATCACTATGCCGGCGCGAATTGCAGCCACATTCAGACGGTGTAAGTACTCTATCGGGGTCTCTTCGCCCCGCTTCTGCATGTGATGATATTTGCGGGCGCTGGAGAATCCGGAGTTGCAGTACTTCCTCTCAAACTCTGAACATAGCAGGTCCAAGTCAGATCGGACATCCCGACTCAACTGTTGGACTCAGTTCGCAGCCGGTCCTTTCAGTAGATCTCTAAAGATCAAACACCGTTCCTTTTTTGGTGTCTGATCCCGTAAGAAGCAGACTTGACCCGACCAAACCACGACCTGGCCTGCTCCTCGTCGGTGTCCTTTCCGGTGAAATCCTTGAGATCAGTAGTCGCAGCCATGCGAATGCGCGGGATCGCAGTAGATCCGAAATCAAAAGCGGTCGTGGAGGATAGATTAGCCCTGCGAGTTCTGCCCGCACCTGCACCGTCTGACCCATAGTGGTCATCCGGATCGCCGATCGACTCCATGTCGTAATCACTGTTCTTGATTGATCGGCGCGATCGAGCTGGTTGCGGTTTTCGTCTTCCTTTGCCAATTGGTTTAATACCTCGAGCGGCCTTGTCCACTGATGCTACTGACTCCATATCTACATCCCGGCAAATATTGATATTTTGCCGGGCAGATCGGTCCTGAGCATGAGGGCGCGGAGGTGATCTGCATCGATCTCCCATGAAACGCTCCATCATCGCTTCAAACATGGCTTGGACGTTAGCTTGGGTCATGGGCAACATGTGGGTATTTTCCTTTGGAGGTACTGACACCTGTGGGGGATCCTGGGGCCCCGACCGGCATGCAGCCCCATGCTGCCGCACATACTTTTTATGATCTCATGGGGGCATGATCTCCCCCCATGGTCATCCGCTCAACACCGACCTCCAACTCCGATGAGCTGTTAGAGGAAGGTGGAGACTGATATACCGATTTATCATCGGAGCACGCATCGTCATGTGCTGCCGTGTCTTCAGCAACCTTCAATGCCATGGTGGGAGCTGGGCGGCGAACTGCCCCCCACCAACGGCACCAAATGATCATGGAGAGTCGACATCGACAGCTCCAGCCTGCGAGTGTCCAGATCAAACAGCTGGTGGACGTTGGCCGGGTTCTGCACTTTTATGCCGACCTCAGCCAACATCGCCAGCAGGTTTTTCACCAGCAGCAGTGGTCGATCACTCTGTATCGACTCGGTAGTGGGTCCGAGGAGGCGATCAGGGATCTGGGGGTTCAAAATTTGCATGACCTGGTCTTCACGAATAAATCGCTTCAACTCGTGGATGTAATACATCCTGGTCAGGTCTTGTTCGTCAATAACCCCATCCCCGACCTGCGACTTTTCTTCCAAGTCGTCCTCATCGGGCGGCATTCCTAGCCTTTGCTTGGGGACCTTAGGCATGTGGATCGGATCGTTCCGATCAGCCTCCGATTAATTCTCATTTTTTATTCCATCAATTTTTCCATGTAAATGCATAGGTTCAGGACAAAAGTCCTGATCCTTTCCGGAACTATAGCAAAACTTGCTATAGTCCCGATCGGCTCCGGTGGGAGCCTTATGGGGTGGAAAAAACTTATTAATCCGGATCTGGTCCTCCACCCGGCCAGAGCGGACATCACCATCTTTATCAACAACGAGAACATAAGGTGACAGCTTTTCCTTATGTCCTCTCCAGAACGATTCCACATTTAAATCACTTAAGTCAACTTTTGACCGGACATCATCTCGGTGATATCCACGATCACCAAATGATCCGGGCACGCGCACCATTGTGGTGGAGTCAAGTTCAAAATCGAACACAGTTGTGTTGAGAACCTAACCACCATCGTGCCCAGCCTTCCAACTTACGGGGGGGGGTACCCCGCAGACCTTCGCTTGCGATCCGATCTGATCGTCCGCTGCTAGCAGACGACCGATCATCAATGTGGAGAAGCGTGCCCAAAATTTGGCACACTTCTGGTCAAGTTTCGTCAAGGAATTTGGTCTAATTTCGGATTGGTTTAAACAAGGGGGGCTTTCAGCCTATCAAACTCAAGAAGTGTCAAGAACGCAAGTTTTGGTGAGTCACCCGACTTTGGATATTTTACATATTTTTGTGGGGGTACATTTAGGGACTATAGGGTAGTAGTATTTTAGTTATGGTTTTTCCAAGTAAGAGGCTTTTGGTTGTGGTTTTACCTTTTAGGAAAGAGGTTATACATTTAAGTAAGGAAATCTTTTAGCTTTCGGATAAGTGGCTGAAACCTCTTCTGGTACTCTTTCGGCGCGATTCTTTAGAATGGCGCACACAAAATAATCTTGGTTCACACCACAGCTAGGGGTCGCCGTTCTTCCCTTTTCGTACACTAGTCGCCTCCGACCGCCGCGGAGTGTTTGGGGGCAGAGGGTCGAATTATCCCCTCTCGCCCATTATACCCGGTCTGGACGCGCCGCACGCGCACTTTGGCCCACCGGAAGTCCCTCGACGGGAGTACGATTTGGCGATCTCAACACCTCAACTCAAGTACGTTTGGAACGTGCTATTCAATGGATTGGTCTTGGCGTAGAGATATCGTTTGTGGAGTTTCACAAGCATATTGGGTCTTTACGCGGACATATTGGCTTGTTTTAATATTGGTTGGAAGCTAGACCGGTTTTAGTCTTATTTCGTATTGGTCAGGGGCTAGACCCGAACGGTCGGTCTACCCTCTATTATTTCGTATTGGTCAGGTTTTGATCGTTTGGACGATCGACCTATTGGAAGTTATCTCTTGGAAGTGTTTTTGGTCTGTTTGTGTCTGGGGTGAAGAGTTCCGCCCCAGAGATACCTACCCAGATCGGTCTTCTATATTCAAGACCGGTTCGATCCAATCTGCGATCCCGATCCACCGAGTGTGTAACTAGCCCATTCCATCGGGTACACAAGGTGAGATGGACACTAAACAATCGGACCAAGTGGGTTCTGATGTCGACCGGTCGTCTGCTTGCAGCGGACGATCGGACCAGATCTCGAGTGGTGGTCCACGGAGTACCCCCTCCGAAAGTTGGAAGGCTGGGCGCGATGGTGGTAGTCAGGTTATCGATGCTAGTGTTTTCGATTTCGAACTTGACTCCACCACAATGGTGCGCGTGCCCGGATCACTTGGTGATCGTGGATATCACCGTGCTGATATTCCATCAAAAATTGGATTCGAAGATTTGAATGATTTGAATATGGAGTCGTTCTGGAGAGGACGTAAGGAAAGGCTATCGCCTTACGTTCTCGTTGTTTATAAAGATGGCGATGTCCGATCTGGTCTGGCGGAGGACCAGATAGGGATTAATAAGTTTTTTCCTCCCCAAAAGGCTCCCACCGGAGCCGATCGGGACTATAGCAGGTCTTGCTATAATTCCGGAAAGGATCAGGACCTTGGTCCTGATCCTATGTGTATGAATGAAAAAATTGATGGAAAACTAAAAGATGAAAATTACTTGGAGGATGACTGGAACGATCCGTTCTACCTCCCTAAAGTCCCCAAGGTACCCAATGTGCCCAGAAAAGGGCTGGGAATGCCACCCGACAAAGACGACTTCGAAGAAAAGTCGAAGGTCGGGGATGAGGCTATCACCGAACAAGACCTGGACAAGATGTATTATGTGTTTGAATTGAAGCGATTTGTTCGCCAAAACCAGGTCTTTCGGGTGTTGGACCTCCATATCCCCGACCGTCTTCTCGGTTCCAGTACCGAGCCGATCCAGAGTGATCGACCATTACTGCTCCTCAAGAGTTTGGTGGCGATGTTGGCGGAGGTTGGCATTAAAATGCAGAACCCCGCCGGTGTCAATAAATTGTTTGAATTTGATGCTTGGAGACTGGAGGCGTCGATGTCGGACCTCCACGACCGTTTGGTGCCACTGGTGGGGGCGGCTCGACGCCCAACTCCCACCACGGCAATGAAGGCCGCCGAAGCCTCCACATAGCTTGTTGACATTGGTTCCGATGATGAATCTATCTACCAGTCTCCACCGGCTTCTAACAGCTCATCAGAGTTGGAGACCGGTGTCGAGCGGATGATCATGGGGGTGGACCATGCCCGGTCTGAATAAAAAAGGGACATGCGGCAGCAAGGGGCTGTTTGCCAGTCGGGGCTCCAGCAAGCCCCACAGGCCTCAGTTCCGCAAAAGGATGGTATCAACACGTTGCCCATGACGCCAGCCAACCTCCAAGCCATGTTTGAGACGATGATGCAACGTTTCATGGAAGAACGGGTTAGACCACCTATGCGCCCACATGTCCAAGACCGGTCTACCTGTCAAGGTGTCAATGTTTGCAAAGATGTGGATATGGAATCGGTAACTTCTATGGATAATCATATTAGAAGTGATAAACCAACCGGCAAGGGAAGGCGCAAGTCGCAACCGGCAAGACCGCGGAGACCAAGCAAGACAAGTGACTGTGATATGGAGTCGGTCGGCGGTCTTGACGACCATGGTGGGTCAGATGGTACAGGCGCAGGCAAGGTGCGCAAGGCTAACCTAGCCTCCACTACTGCCTACGACTTTGGATCTGCTGCGATTCCGCGCATCCGTATGGCCGCGACGACCGACCTCAAGGACTTCATCGGCAAGGATGCTGATGAAGACCAGGCCCGGTCTTGGTTCAGTCGGGTCAAGTCTGCGTTCCTGCGAGACCAGACCCCAAAAAGCGAACGTTGTTTAATCTTCCGGGATTTGTTAAAAGGACCGGCTGCGAACTGGATTCAACAGTTGGTTCGGGGCGTCCGGTCTGACTGGGACCTGTTATGTGCGGAGTTTGAAGGTCAATATTGTAACTCCGGATTTTCAAGCGCTCGTAAGTACCACCATATGCAGAAGCGGGCCGACGAAACACCGATCGAGTATTTGCATCGGTTGAACGTGGCTGCACTTCGCGCCGGCATAACAAACAAAGAGAATAACCCGCCGAACGGTGCCGCCTTAGAACATGTGGGTCACTATATTAGTACCCTTGACGATCAAGAACTGGCGGACCAGCTTACTCTACTGCGTCTTAAGGATGCGGGCGAAGTCGAACAGACCCTGCGGACGTTACAACAGTCGCGTAGCATGAGGGCGAAGAGTGCTGGTGGATCAGGTCGCTACCGATCCAAGACCCAGACCCAGACCGATCCGGTCAAGAGACCCTGGACCAGAACGACCCGAGCGGTCAAGGCGATCGTAGCCGAAGACAGCACGGATCGGAAGGGGAAAGGGGAAGTCAATCCATCCAGGAGTCATCGGATCAAGACCAGTATCGTTACGTCTATGTTGCGGGACCTGCCCCGAAGACCAGGGCGAAGTCCGACCAGGTGGACCGGAAGGGAAGGAACGGAAGCAAGTCCGATCCAGACCGACCTCGTCAGAAGTGCTCCTACTGTGGGTCGAGCAAACATGATGGTCCAAACTGCTGGAAGAAGATGGTGTGCAAGAAGTGCGAGAGACGCGGCCACCCGACGGACCACTTCCTCTTCGTATGCAAGTCATGTGGAGAGATCCACGAGACCGGCCACTGCAAGATTGAAGAATTTTTTAACATGATGCGCAAGTGGTACGTGCCGGACAAGCACGCGGGGATGCTTCCCCCGGACGCAGAAAATATGTTAAACTAGAACGATCGCCAGGTTGGAATCTGAATCGAGCCGAGCGTTCTACGGTTCACATCTATGCATATGTCGGCAAGGAGGATAAGACCGACAATACACGTTCTATTCCAAATTGCGTCGACCGAGACCATCCGGTCTTCAGTCTGAAGACCGATGAGTACTCCCGGACTAAGGTGGTTATGCAGTTGGACTTGCTGCCTGGAGAATCCCGCGGATACTGGAAGTATCACGCGCCTGATAAATAAAAAAAAAAATGATTCAAGCAGGCGAAAGCCTGTGGCAAGATTAATAACCAGAAGGCGACGATGTTGTTCGAATCTGGAGCTGAAGTATAGATAATCGACTCCGCCTTTGCTCGTAAGGTCGGATGTCGTATAGACGATACCCAGAGACAAGAATGCGTCGGGATCGGCGAAAACTCTTATATTACCGAAGGAAGAACGCGTGTGAAAATTACTTTGTCGGGAGCGCTGGTCTACTTTTTCAGCGCTTGGGTTGGCAAGTTGGCTGGTCAAGACGCTTTACTAAGAATGGATTTCATGGTCCCAGCTGGTATTCGCCTAGACCTGTCACATGGAGTGCTTACGCTCCCGGTGAGGTCCAGGTCCAGTTGGCTGGTCGAAGACCTCTGTATGGTTCGTATACCGATCTGGTCCGGTGGGACCAAGACCTCACTATCCCAGTTGGTCGGTCTGCCGATACCCCGGTTGAGAAATGTTTTCGTTCGAGGAAGTTGTGGTTGACCAGGGGCGATCGGTGGGTCTCGACCTTCGTAAAGAGTGCTGGTCGACGTGATTTTGTCCGTGTTACCAATATCGGTGACAAGCCGCTGACGCTGGACAATAACACTATTGTCGGCATGTGGTTAGCAGAAGGGAAGGTACCAAGGAAGATGGGGCTCGTCTCGATTGGGTTGAGGCGGTATGTCCAGTGGCAAAACCTGGAGTACCAATCGACCACCGATCTTATCAGAGATGATGGGTCGGTGGAAGAGGATACCTCACCTTTAGTGGAAAGACCAAGTTATGTCACCCCAAAAAAGATGTTGGTCCGAAGAAAGGCGCCGCAGTCACCAGGAACGGTGGACCATCAAGTAGACGAGCCAAGGTTAGTCAACGTGGTATCAGCACAAGACCAGGTGACAGCGGAGCAAGAAACGGAAGAAGGGGAACATGAAATTGCTAGGTCGGACCATGACGGTATTCCTAATCATATCAATATCAGGGAAGGAAAGCCAGTCGATCAAGACCAGGGGCGTTATGCCGGTCCAGATGGTCTAGGTGATATCACCACAGAAGATGAACAAGTCTGTATACATGAAGGGGGGGAACAGTACATTCAGGAGCTGGAAAGCCAAATGGCAGTCCTCCCTGAAGTATCTGCCGACTCGCCCGACGTTACAATGGATGATTTACAAGTGGGTGATCAAGACCGTAACAGTCCAGACCAGATCGAGCAGCTGAAGAATATCATATGGAAGAAAAGACATCTGCTGATCGGAAAGGGCAATGGCTTACCACCTGCAGCCCGTGGTGCAATTTGCGATATTGACGTTGGAGATGCCAAGCCGATTGCTCAGCGATGTCGACGCAAGGCGCCACAGTACCGGGAAAAGCTTTATGATCTCATTAAAGAACTGTTGGCTACCAAGATTATTAGACCATCGACCTCGCCATGGGCCTCGCCGATCGTAATTGTTATCAAGAAGAACGGCGTTGACATTAGACTGTGCATCGACTATCGGATGGTAAATCGGCTAACTAAACTTATGGTGTACCCGATGCCGCTGATTAATGATTTGTTGGAAGACCTGGACAAGCCCTTGTGGTATTGTTCGCTGGACATGAAAAGTGGATTTTGGGTTGTCTCGATGACTGATCGAGCCCGTGATATTTCCGCATTTGTGACACCGTTTGGTCTTTTCGAGTGGAACCGTATGCCGTTCGGTCTGAAGAACGCACACCAGATCTATCAAAGGTTGATAGACAACACATTGTACGGACACTTCAAGATCAAGACCGATCGGGACCCTGCCGAAAGTTATGATGTGTTTACAGAGGGTGAACCCGATCGGGAAAGAAGACCGTCCGTTCTAGGGAGGTGGTCGTACATCGACGACATTCTGATACCTGCCTCGTCATGGAACGATCTGTGCGAGAAGGTTGAATTTGAAGTGGAAAAGGTCTTAGATGTCCGATCGGTCAAGAAGACTAGGTTCGGCCGGACCCACCGAGAATATCTGGTCCGATGGAAGGACCATGATGAAACAACTTGGATCGGTGAGTCCGACCTGAACTGTGGAGAACTACTACGAGAATTCGAACGGGACCGAGTCAGTCGGAACCGTTTTGCAGTGATGCAGACCCATGAAGACCAAGACCAAGACATGCAGTAGCATCGGTCTTCCCGACCGGTGTGAAGAGGTGGAAGTCCTTGTGTCTTGTGTATTGTGTATTGTGAATATGTGACGAATTGGAATAGTGGAGTGACGAACGTGGATTGTTTTTTTCGCGATGTAAGTGGAAGGTTGGTGATAACGTGTCTAGTGCAACTCTGGAGAAAGTGGTGGAATTAGCTCAAGTGATTTGATGACCGAACATGTGAAAAAGAACGATGATAAATATATTAAGTGTTATCTGGTCGACTACTTACGACCTCACTCGCCATCACCCCACAGACGGCCGACGGGTCAACGACGGATGCTTTTCAACTTGGTCCTGGTACTGGTTACGCCAAGGTTCTTGTTGGTCTAGTTGGACCAAAGCATCCTTGAGGTCCAAGACCGGTGTAATGCACCCAAGACCGGGGTACCATGTGCCACCTTCAGCCAGCAGCCGGGTCCTTTCGACGCGACGCCGCGGCATATGAAGTACAACTGGATATAAGAACACATTGACGTCGCACTCGTGTGCCAGCATCCCGTCCAAAACATATTGGCACAGGGACTGCCAGGCCTCACCCGCTCTGATCCGACGCCGCTTGCGCTTGTTCTGGATGGTCGCCAAGCCAGGGTCTTGCCGAACTCGTTCAGGGGGAATCACCAGATAGTGGGATGCCTCCCAGATGGCTTGAGCGTGAGTCTTGTTAAAATATTTCACCCGACTCATGAAAGCATTGACCCACGGAGTCGAGTGGAAGATGAACCCCAGCTTGGGATGCTCGAAAATCTTCCACGGCTCGTCAGCGTACAAGCAGGAGATCTGTGCCGACGTGATCAAGTCCGGCCGCCATTCCGACGCGACAGGAACTTTCTTCGCCGGCGGGAAAAGCCAATGGTCTGGACGAGAGAAATACCGGGCCAGGAGCTGCTTGGTCAGGGTGGACCGGCGTAAACAACCGATCTTCCCTGGCGACCACGGCAAATTATCCTCACGCGTTCGTGGCGGAAGGGAAGAACTATAGATTGCCACGTTGGCCAACAAAGCATCTTTGTGGAGCTTGGACGTCCCAGGCAAGACCGTAGGTGTTGACTTTGTCGACGCATGAGGTGATGGAACGCCACCATGCGGCCCGGTCATCTTGGTCTGCTCCGAAGTCGATGCAACTTGAACAAAACTTTCATGTGGAGTTGTTCGCGACTTGGTGGGATGGGGACAGCAAACTCCGAATCACCGGAGTCATCCCAGGACGAGACCTCTGAATACTTGGCATGGTCAGCACCGGCGGTCGAGGGCGCTTGAGTTTTGGCAGGGTTGCAGGCATCACTCACGTCCAATCTTGGGTTCACGAGAAGCGCCTGCGTCTTGGTTCGCTTATGAGGCACTGCACGCTTCCCCCCTAGTTCGGGGTTGCGCGCTATGCCCCGCGCCCTCGATCCACCCGGCGCGCTTGCGAGCTTCTTGGAATTTTGTAAAATATTGGACTGTGGAATTTTGGTTAATGGATGGCGCCGGTCTTGGTCCTGGTGCAGGTCCACCAAGGCGGCCGACGCAGACCGGTCTACGCTGGAGCAGCAACCGGATGCCTACGAGGACGCAACAGGTCAACCAAGAGCTGATAACATTCTTTTAATACCGCCCGACGACCGTTCGCTGCCTGCGCCCAATCGTTCGACTTGCGTTCACAAGACTGGACCTCCTCGGTCTGGTCTTGAATCGAAATTCGGAGCTCCGTGAGACGCCTCTCGAGGTCGTCACTTTGAATGCTCAACGTGGTCTGTTCAAGCAGGTCTTCTGATTGATGCTGTTGGACCAGCACAAGCTGCTCCCGAAGATGAAGCTGATGATCCTCCAAGCGGGTCAACCTATTGCGCGCGTTTATTAGTCCGGTCAAAATCTGACGCATCTGGAGGTCATGCGTGTTCGACTGCCGATCGGCGGCAAGCAGGGCATTGATCGCCTTGCTGATGCCAGGAGGTATACGGGCTGGAAGTATACGGGCTGAAGACACACGAAGGTTAGAACAGGTCCAAGGTGAAGACCGGACATTCATGCTTACGTTGTGTCGCCTGTTGAGAAATCTGCTCCTGGAGACGTGCAATCTCTTCAAGTGCGTCTTGCAACTGCGCGTCGGTCCCGGTCTGATGCCCTGCCGATGTCTGAGGTGCAGTAGAACGATGGGGGCTGCCAGACCGGACCGACCGGACGGGCGAAGTGACATGCGATGACGTGGTATGCGAGGTGCCTACAAGAACGGTCGTTAAGGAAATACAAGAAGGTCAAGTACAGCGGTGCAAGTACCTGGAACGGATGAAGAAGATGGTTGCTCCATGTAGGAAAATTCTGAATGAACAAGGTTTAACTGAATTTGATGGACGAGGTCAGACCGTTGTCGTTGTGCGACACGGTCTGACTCAGGGGCGGCTGTGGAGAAGCGTGCCCAAAATTTGGCACACTTCTGGTCAAGTTTCGTCAAGGCATTTGGTCTAATTTCGGATTGGTTTAAACAAGGGGGGCTTTTCAGACTATCAGACTCAAGAAGTGTCAAGAACGCAAGTTTTGATGAGTCACCCGACTTTGGGTATTTTACATATTTTTGTGGGGGTACATTTAGGGACTATAGGGTAGTAGTGTGGTGGAGCGGCTGATCGAAGTTTTTGAGACTTGATCAGGCGGTACCACGGCGCCCAGACTACCGACTAACGAAGGGGGTCCTCCGGATGTCTTCGACTGCTTGTGTTC
>CM047587.1:1172421-1185719 GCA_026184515.1 Peronosclerospora sorghi | reverse complement strand
CCAGAGTCTGGGAGAGCAAGAACGAGAGCTTTTAACAAGCTCCCCTTAACCGCTTCAAAAGCGTTTTGGTGTTTGGTTTCCCAACACCAATCAACATGCTTCTTAAGAAGGTCCGTCAATGGCGTCGCCATTTCAGCGTAGTTCTCGCTGTATTTGTGAAGATAATTGGCTAATACAAGCCACTTCCGTAAATATCTAAGATTTACAGGCGAAGGACACTCCACAATGGCTTTCACCTTCGCGGGATCCGCCCGCACTCCATCCTTACCGATGAAGCATCCGAGGAAAGGAATTTCCTCGGCACCAAATATACATTTGGATGCGTTCGCATATAACTTATGCTCTCGCATACATTCGAGCACTGCTCGAAGGTGTATCAGATGCGTATGAACATCAGACGAGTCGCCTTCCGCGCGACTATGAACGTATATCGTCGAAGTACGTCTGAGCGTACTTTCTATGAGGGCGGAAGAGTTGAGTCACCAAGCGATTAAAAGTCGCTGGTGCATTTGAAAGACCATGTGGCATAATAAGCCACTCCCACAGCATGCCACTAGGCGTTCTGACCGCTGAAAGCGGAATATAGGACGCTCGCATGAGCACCTGATAATACCCGTCCACCAGATCTAAGGCGCTGTAAACAGTACACCCTGATATATTGTTCTGGAGGACATCCTTCCGAGGAATTGGAGTTTTCATGGGTACAGTAGCTTCATTCAGCTTGTTGTACCCATGCACAATGCGCCACTTTACTTTCGGTTTACTAACACAAAAGGTGGGAGATGAGTGGGGAGACTTGCTCTCCCGTACCATCCCTGCCTCTTCTTTCCCCTTGAAGAATGCGTCGATGACGTCGCATTGCTCCTTGGGGAGAGGCCACTGCCTAGTGACGCAGTATTGGGTTCCAGGAATCAAATCAATTTCATTTCGGACTCCCCGATCCGGTGGCAACCCCATCGGTGGGTTGTCACTAATGACATCTCCAAATTCCTTTAATAAGGAATGGTAAGGGTCCTCAGGATCCGCGAGGATCTTGTGACCGCTTCGGGCATTCAATGACTGTTTGGTTTGCACCAAAACTGACTAGTCCATCGTGGATGAGGAGTTCAACTCCTCTTCCGGACGCAACACGACAATCTCGTCGAGTTCACCTGCTTTTACAGCAGTCTCAAACTCGTTGAAGGACATCTCCTCCAACGACAACAGTTCGCCTACCCCAGGCAACCGTTCCAGGCTTACGCCTTCCGTGACAACACCTGTCACACTATTCAGCATACGATAGGACTGCTGACTACTGGCCTCGGGACTCATCCCGAGACCCAGATGGGGGGAGTCAATTGCCCCATCTATTGGAAGCGCCACGCGCCTATCCGCAGAGGTATTTACCTCTACCACCGGTGACTCGCCGGTCTCACTTATAACGGCGTAATCGGAATCATTTACGACGTGCGAAAAAGACGACCTTCGGGTCTCTTCGCTTAGAAGCGTCTCGCGCTTAACCACACGGGTCTCTACCTCTACTACTGGAGTCTTCTCTGAGGAATCCACCTCTGTCAATGGCGACTCGCCAGTCTCGCCTATAACGGCGTAGGGATTAACCGCCGAACCCCCTCGTTAAGGAAAACTTCCTTAACCTCATTGGGACTGATCATTCATACATCCCAATCTCTAGCGTCTCACGCCAGAATCGCTTTTGCGATCGAGCAAAGGTGGGTTCATGACTCGCCAATGCTTCACCCGATCACGGGTTCGTTGAGCCAATGGACATAAACTTCCAGTATATCCATGACTCGTGGCGTTCCAGCCACTTCATGCCCAGAATGAGGTCATACCTCGAGTCCAAATCCAGGCCTAGGCAACTTTCTGGCTATCCAAGTCTGCAAACTTCAGCTTAAGGTAAATCGAGACCTTGGGTACAGAAACCCGTACGCCCGTCGCTATACGGACCGTGACAACGTCACCAGAACGTGCCTCTAGGGCCTCGGCATACAGCCGACTCTTCTCCACAGAGGCTGGTCTGACATAATTGTCAGACGCTCCGGAGTCTACCAAGACTCTCCAAGGCTTATCAAAGCCTTTCACGTCCGCAAGGACTACCAGCAGAACTGGCTGGTACACCAACTCGGTGCTAGAAAGCACCGCTTCCCTCGGGGCTTTGTGCTGTCGTCCCCTACCCTGGGGCTTAACAGCACTGAGGGGTCCCCCAGTAGGGCGCCCCGCACCTACTTGGAGCCGTCGTTTCCCGACGGCTTGGACAAGGGCTTTTTCCCCACCCTTGATCCCTTGTAGCGAGTATCTCTCTGGGGATTTTTCGGGCATCTGTTCCTCAGATGATCCGTGCTCCCACACAGGAAGCATCTCAGCCACCCATGTCGCTGCAGAATAGCTAAGAGCTCCACCTCGAAGCTTTGCGAAGAAGAGTCAGTGTGACTCTTAGCGGGAGGTTTCTCCTCTGCTTCGACCTGAATCAGGTCATGGGTTCAGGACCCAACTTAGAGGAACGAAAGTTCCTCTCGGCGTTGAATGCCATCTTGAACACCTCCTCAAGGGATTGGGGTCGGCATCGGAACAATTCCGAACGTGCTGGCCCTTCTCTCAGGCCTCCCATGAAGGCGGGGATGGACACATCGTCCGAATACGCTTTCGCGTACATCCCTGCCAACAGGGTCTTAAGTTCTTGGATATATGTTTCCAAGTCCTTAGTACCCTGACGGCACCTCAGAAACGCCAGCAGATTCTGGAAAACCAGATCAGGCGTTGCATACATGTCCATAAGCTTCTGCTTAAGGACCTTCCAGAATGGGAACACGTCCGTGACTGACTCCGAACATGTAAACGCCATGCACGGGCTTTACCCGTAAGATGGGTCAATGCAAGTGCCACTTTCAAGTGATCAGCGGTCATATTCGCTGTGTCGAAGGCCGTTTCGACCTCTCGCAACCACACGTAAAGGTTGTCACCCTTCTCTCCGGTGAACTCCTTTATTTTGAACGATAATGGAGGGCTCACCCTCGTGGAATGACCTCCACTACAACTCGCCTCATAAGCGATGAAGGTATTTACCCTTGCCTTTACGGCCTCAAGGCCCTGCTGCACTAGGAGCTTCATGCCTTCTTCCCACGTTAAGGGTAACAGCCTTTCAAAGGATTCCTGATGGACGAGGATCAAACTATCCCAATAGTCCTGATTCATCCTTTGCAGAGGATGCCTAGTCTACCAAAACAGGTGTTGGATTGACTACAAGTGCTACCAGATGTAGCCGGTGAGTATACGCACGGTGCGACTAGCGCACAAAGGAAGACTCTTCCTTAAAGCGGTATCTACCGCTACTTAGCCGATACGCCCTTGTAAAGAGCTTAGTAGGAGAGCTCTCCTACTCGGGGCCAAGATTCCCGGGTTGGTTTACTACTTAGCCTTAACGGCTGTATTCCATTTACGGTATGTAAGTAAAGGGACGGCTACCTCTTACCTACGACACTCACTGCGCGCGCGACCGGTCGAGGTCGCACGTCCGCAAGATAGAGTGAAATGTAAACTGAATATATTTAATATGTAATTAGCCTAAATTAATTTAAACTAATGTAAACTATATGTAATACTAAGTAGAATATTCCTAATTCGTACCTAGCTAAAATGTAGTGTACACACCTGTGTACTGACACGTGGATGACTGACACACCACCACACCAAGGGCCACTGCCCTGATTGGTTAAATAACCAAAGGTTCAAAACCTTTCAAATCGGTCAATACTGACCTCAACCGTAGTGTACTCATGTACACCAACATTATATGTAACTCGAATGTAACCCCGTTACATTCACTCGCCCCTTGGTCGTAAGTTTTACGGATCAGGCTATCTGGTTGACCACTTCAATAACACTCTTGGCCCTACCATTCCCAATTATACTTCGTCACTTTTCATGCATTAACATAAATCGATCTTCCATCGGCTCATCTGCCGTTACTCCCTAATCAAATCTCATAATACCCATCGTAAATTCACCACTTCAAGTCAATCGTCACTTCTCCATTGATCGTGATTTCATTAATCGATTTTCTTTAATCGAGGGTTCTCCAGTCACAATTTCAAAAGTCGATTAGTCGATCATGTGTTATTTGGACTCTTCGTCCACTTGCATCACGTCGAACCGATGTCCGTTAATTATCTTCCTTTCTAAACCCTTGACCATAGCGTCACAATCTAGAGCTGCCTCGGCTAACCATGATGGGTCATCGTAACCCTTCCGATGATCTTGATATTCGCGTAACGTTAGATTTTCTCCTTTTTCAACCGTGGGAGGTGGCACCTCAATCATCTGCCGAGGTTGCTTTTTCGGTGCGATCGCAAATAGGGATTCATCAATTTCGGCGCGAGGGGTGATACTTGCTGCTAACGCCCCTAATACCTCCTCTTCTCCATGCACAAATTTCTTTATCTCCAAGTCCCATTGTGACAAGATTGCCGCCCATTTCCCCAATAGTCCGTCTAGCCCGTTGGATGTTAACAACCACTTCAACGTAGACCGACGGGACAGGACAGTGACCGCCTTTCCGACCAACATCGTGGAATAGACTTCGAGAATTCGCAGAAGAGCCAAAAATTCCTTTTCGACGGGGCTGTAATTCAGCTCACCGCTCTTCAGTGTCCGGCTATCAAATACGACGGGACAATATACTTGGTCATGCTCTTGCACCAACGCAGCAGACACTGCCCACTTGCTGGCAAATTTCTCTTCAGGCATTACGACGGCGAACTGACTTCCATCGTCACAACCACCTCCTCCTTTTCCACCTTTATCTTCACTTCTGCTTATGCTTCCGTTTTCACGTCCACATCAGCGCCATCTTGCGTAGAATCGCGGTGATATCGCGCGTCGCCCAAAGATCCGGGCACGCGCACCATTGTGTTGGAGCGGCTGATCAAAGTTTTGATGCTTGATCAGGCGGTACCACGGTGACCAGACTGCCGAATAACGAAGGGTGTCCTCCGGTTGTCCTTGACTGCTTGTGTTTCTTCTCACCTTGTGTACCCGACAGCTTAGGCGTGGGTCGCTCTCCAGGTGGCGGGTATGGCACACTACAATTCCTTGTGGCAAGACTGAGTTGACTTGTGATGATCGACTGATGCGATCAGGCGATGATCAGGCGCAATCAAGCTTGAATCAAGTGCGATCAGGTTTGATCAGCAGTGATCAGGCTTGAGCAGGCGCTAAAAGTCGTTGATCAGCTGTGATCAGACTTGATCAGGCTTGCTCAGGTGCTAAAAGTCGCTGATCAGCTGGTTGGCGCGAGTTGCGAACAGCTGAGCGCGGATCGCGAGATGCAGAGTGTCGATTAGGTTTTGATCGAAGGGGTACTTGATCAGGCATCGGAAATCTTCACCACCTGATGTCGAGCCTCTTAAACTTGATACGCTAATAGAATACCCAATATACTATGTATTCTACGCTTAAGTTAGAGGAAGGTCGATCAGCGACGGGCTGATCGACGGTTTACACTAAAAATCCGCCTATTCCCGTTGGGGGGGGGGCTTAAAGCAGCCGAACTACCAGGGGCCAAACGTGTACCAATGGGGTAAGAGGTGAGAGCACTGCTCAATCACGTTCCCAAACCCAAAAACCTTTGAAAGAAGAACCGCTGACACAGCGGGCGGAGTTGTAGGTGAGTTCTTGACACTCTACGCCTGCCTGTGGGCCAAAAATGCACTAGGTGCTCCCTCCCGGGACGTAGAGATGCGTAGAGGTAGGAGAGGCGCAGAGGTGCCGTCCCTGAAGAGATCTGCACGGTCGTACGCAAAAGGAGAACTGTATTATTGCTTATATCCTAATATCTACCAAAAACCTAATATCAGCCAATCGGAACTACCCATTCCTACGCATTTTGTCGACCATTCGACCTGATTCCTTCGCTTACCTTCGGGTTACCGTTTGGTAACTGTGCCAGTTGTCGCATCGACTCAGACGTCCTGTCACGCCTCGTCCCTGTCCGCCACCGTTGTGTCAACAGTTGTACCGACTGAGGTACCAACTGTGGTACCGACTGTGGTGCTCATTATCGTACCACCTTTTGTACCGAATATTGTACCGACAAAATTTGTGGTACCTTCTACCACAGCTACACCTATAGGGTTGTCCACAGCTATGTCCCTAATTACCTACCAATTTATGGTACTCTTCACCACATTGGTCCCCGCCGCAGGCCGCCCGCCGCCGTTCTTGCCGCCGTGCTAGCCGTCCCCGCACCACCGCCGTGCTAGCCGCTCAAGAGCAGTGAGTAGGAAAGCCCACGTAAGTCCCGATCTTTTATGAGGGCAGGGAATCCTTTTCATTGGCTGTAAATCCTACCGGGCCATTGATACTGCCGCCGCTATCGAGACGTTGTCTTTAGACTGTCTATCGTCTCGTTTCGGTAGTAAGTCAGTTGGGTTAACGGAAGGTCTGCGCTTCGGTTCATGACAAGCCACCCGTACAAGAAACCTTCGCATCTAAACACAGGCGACTCTCTTGACCTGCTTTACGTGCAGAATCCAGACGCCGTTGATAAGTACCGTGCCGACCTTGTGGTGAAGTGGATTCAAGAATTTTAGTCACTTTGTGTCAGCGGCACGCCGATCAGCTTATCAGCGATCGGATTGGTGGAAAACAAGGAGGCTTTTAAGCCTATCATGTGCAAGAAGTGTCAAGAACGCAGATTTTGGTGAGTCACACGATATTGCGTGTATTTTACATATTTCATGTTTGTACATATTGGGGACCGTAGGGAGATTGGATTTTTGGTTGTTTAACTCACAACAAGGAAATCGTTCGCATCTTTGCACAGTAAATCAGTCGCCTCCGCACGCCGCGGAGTGTTTGGGAGCAGAGGGTAGGGCTATACCCTCTAGCTCATTATACCCGGCCGGGACGCGTTACAGACGCACTTGACCCGCCAGAAGTCCCTCGACGGGAGTACGCATTGGTCGGCTTCGCAAGCCCAAGTTACACACGTTTGGAACGTGTAACCAAGTATTTTAGATTATTATGTGTAGATATCGTTCGTGGAGTTTGTCATGTTCTCGTTGGGTCTCCATATTGGAATATTGGACTTTTCTTCATACATTGGTTGGGCTCTACGATCGGTTAGGCGATCTGACCTTTGGAGTACACTTACTCTAAGTATAATTGGTCTGCCCGTACCCAGGGTGAAGAGTTCCGCCCAGGGTACACTACCCAGCACGGTATCGCATTTTAGACCCAAATCAATTCACAGCGACGATCCACCAAGTGTGCAACCAGCCCATTCCATCGGGTACACAAGTTGAGATGGAGACGCAAAAATCGGACCAGGCGTCCTATGATGATGATCGGTCGTCTGCTAGCAGCGGACGATCAGATCGGATCGTAGGCGAAGGTTCGCGGGGTACCCCCACCCGTCAGTTGGAAGGCTGGGCAAGATGGTTGTCAGGTTCTCGACACTACGGTGTTCGATTTTGAACTTGACTCCACCACTACCTTCTAGAGTCGATCCGTCGAACCCGCCGCACTCTTAGCTGGTTCGAGAAACACTTGGATACGGTTCAGCGCACGACAGGGACCTGCTCAGCTTTGAGAGCATTGTAAACTTACGAATCTCGCGAGATTGCTAAGAAAAAATTCGAAAGCACCCCGGACGCCCAGTCGAGGAAGTCCTTGAATCCTGGACCAAATGTTGACAAGAGAAGTAAATAAGTCGTTAATATCAATCTATAACTGGTATTAGTTAAATCATGTTTTCGCCAATGACTTCCGACCAGCATGCACAATCGCTGTTTACTATGGTTGCGACAATGGAAAAACAAGCGCAGTTACTGGAGCAACTGCAAAACCCAAAACAGTTATCGGAAATCAAGCTTGAGGGTGTAAAGCTTCAGACGTATGGAGGGAGATTGGACGAATCGTTCCCCAGATCTATAAAGATCAAGCGGAGCAGTACTTCTTCGCTAAAGGAGTTGACTGGAAGAGCCAAGATCTCACACAAAAAATTCTTGCCGTTCTAGGTGGAACATTCAAGCAAGGTGCCACTCATTGGTATGTGATTCAAAAACAGTATATCACAACCGTGGATCACTTTTTCAGCAAAGTCGAACGAGAATTCGTTCCTGATGATTTAAAGAGAGTCTGCGCGAGGATATGAATAATATCAGAGAGCGCGATTGCAAGGATTTGCCGGATTATGTGAGCAAATTTCGACACATAGCCACCCATGTCCGAGCCGTTAGCGCGTTGGACCATATTATGTACTTCCTACGTGGACTTTCTAGCCGTACGAAGAAAGAGGTTCAATATGGTCGCAGTGAAACGCTTTCAAGGGCAATTACCGTTAAGTTGGACTTTGAACGCTCTCATCCTCACATATTTTCGAGAGGAAATTCGCACGCCAGACCGAGTTACTCGTCGTATGATAGCAGTCGTCGAAGTCGTTCAAACAATGGTCCAGAACATGGACGTCAGAAACGTTTTGATTCCGTCCCGTAACGAATGCCGCCACAGCAATTTATGCTTTAAGTGCGGAAATCCAAATCACCGAACTGCTCAATGTAATCGACGCCTAACACGCAACGATAGAGGAAATAATTGTTCAGGTCGGAGCAATCAACAGCATGTGAATCGTCAGCATGTCAACAATATGGACAGCCGTGAGACGAGAAAGAGACAATCGTGTACGATCGCGTCACGATTAATGCCGGAAGTGTCCAAAGAAAGCCCGAGGTGCAGCGTGTTGTCTTAAGTCAAACAACTCTGAATCGGACACACCATAGCAGGTTCGACTTCAAGTGTGTAATGGAATCATTGGTCATTGGCAATAAATCCATTAAGATTTAATCGACTCTTGTGCGTCAACAAAACTTATCAAACCTGGCTTGGCAACAAAAATATTATACACGCAAGAGGTACAAGCACGTCGTTTTGATGGAACGTGGACATCGAGTAAGCCCACAATGAAAGTGGAAGTGTGGTGGAGTCAAGTTCAAAATCAAACACCGAAGTGTCCGGAGCTCGACCACCATCGTGTCCAGCCGACCAACTTACAGGGGGGTACCTGCGAACTTTCGCCTGTGTTCCGATCGGGTGACCGATCAGAACTGCAGGACGCCTGATCTGATTTATCTTCAGAATCTCACCTTGTGTACCCATTGGTATGGGTGGTAACACACTCGGTGAACCGTCGCGCAATATGGATCTTGATGGGTATAAGTATGGAGGGTACCACTTCTGGGGTAATTTGTACCAATATCCAACGAAAGATAATCCATACAATCGGATCGGCAAATGGAGCGGAAATCGTCACTCCAAATGCAATGAAAACTTGGGGCAGACCGGGAAGCGGTGTGTGGACCCAATAAATAATCTGGACCGTGCGTAGCAGTAGTGTGGGGACCCATCCAATGAAAATTTGGGGCGGACCGCGTGACGCGATGCGTAGACCCAAAAAATAATCTGGGGCGGATCGCGAGATTCGATGCGTAGACCCAGCGAGTACAATGATAATAAACACGTTACAAACGTGTACTTGAGGGGTGAGTGAACGTTAAGGAACGCTTCCCGTCTTGGGACTTCCGGAGGACCTTATGCGCCTGTTGCGTGTCTTGCCGGGAAAGTTGAGCTAGAGGGGAACGTGTTAGCCCTCTGCTCCCAATGTCTCCGCGGTAGTAGCGACAACTTATGCAAACCAAAGAAAAGCGAACACTATATTTAATATCTAATTAAAAACCTAATATGTAAATGTGGTGGAGCAGCTGATCAAAGTTTTGAATCTTGATAAGGCGTTACCACGGCGCCCGGACTGCCGACTAACGAAGGGGGTCCTCCGGTTGTCATGTGACTGCTTGTGTTTCTTCTCACCTTGTGTACCCGACGGCTTGGGCGTGGGTTGCTCTCTAGGAGGCTGGGATGTCACTATGCAATTCCTTGATGTAAGATTGGGGTAATACGTAACGAGTCGACCGGTGTCGATAAGGTGCTATCAAACTTGATCAGGCTTGATCAGGAACAAATTGTAGCAGGTGCGTTTACGCACGGTGCGGCTAGCGCACAGAGGAAGACTTTCCTTAAGCGGCGTTCGCCGCTACTTAGCCGATACGCCCTTATAAAAGGGCTTAGTAGGAGAGAAATCTCCTACTCGGGGCCAAGATTCCCACTTTGGTTTACGATTAGCTTTCGCTAATACCTTAACACAAGGCTCCTATACTAAGGGTGTAGCTAACGGGAGGACTCCCTTTACGCTACTGCACTCACTATACGCGCGACCGGTCGACGTAGTGCATCTGTAGATAATAGAGTGAAATGTAAACTGAATATATATTTAATATATAATTAGCGTAAATTAATTTAAACTAATATAAACTATATGTAATACTAAGTAGAACTTACCAAATTCGTACCTAGCTAAAATGTAGTGTACACCACCTGTGTACCGACACGTGGATGGCTGACACGCCACCCCCCCCAGGGTTCCTGCCCTGATTGGTTAAAATAACCAATGGTTCAAAACCTTTCGAACCGTTCAATACTGACGCCAAACCGTAGTGTACTTACGTACACTACCTACTAGATGTGACTCCAATGTAACCCTGTTACATCCTCCCCCATCAAGACTATTGCTTACGCAATAAACAAAATTTTGTTGGAGAACTCCAACTGCCAGTACCTCTGGCTATCCATGAGCACCATTAGTGGTGCTATGGAGTCTCCTCTAGAGGAGGTATACTATTCCGAGAACTCGGAGGTGGATGCCCTTGGGGATATATCCCCAACGGCTGACTGCTACGACATCGCCGAACGACGGTGTCGGCAGCCTATCCCGTTCCCCAAACGTGGGGAAAATGCGCTAACTAGTGCGCCACTCCTGCCAATGTCGGATGATACATCCGGATCGCCGAAGGCGATCGTCACCAATGAGCTGGACGCAGCTCATGAAAGCCAACTTGCCGCACAAGAATAAGGGCTGCGTTACGCGCCCCCAAACGCCTGCCAAGGGCGGCATATAATTCTGACGGTCCTCGTGACCTCCCAAAGTGGGCTAGGCGTGTGGTAAGGAATGGTTTAGCATCCTATAACCCTGCACCGGCGGCTCAACAGCCATATCAATGCGAACGCCGGGAGAAACTCCAGCAACAACTTCTTACGCAAAAGCAGTTCACTAGCGTCTCATACCGAGAGCGCCTAGACAGGCAGGCACAGGGTGCCCCTGTTGAGAAACTCCGCGAGGTTCCTATCGTTCTTTCTCCGGGAGAAAGTGCTGATGATGCATAGAATAAGTTCCGAACTTGGGCGGAAGGGGAGAAGCTCCTCCCCAGCTTCAATGAGCTGCACAACAGCTATTCCCGTCGTGAAGTTTGGGAGAAGAGGACGTTGCGACTGGCATTCATCAGAGCCAAAGCGATGGAGCTATTACGTGCCTCATATCGCACGCGCTACGCCAGCGCCCCTGTATCCACCACGGTGCCAGAGGACAGTGTGAGCGCCACGTCTGCCTCCGGCGAAATCCCAATTACAGGGAGTGAAGGGGCTTATCGCGCCCCTTTGGTCGTTAACCTGCAGCCGGATTCTCCCGCTCGAAAGCGTCAACGACTTCGCGGCAATCCTGCCGTAGGGGAGTCTCGGAATCCCACGAACTCTGTGAGTGTGGATAACCCTTCCACTTCACCAGATACTGGGTTTGACCCCAATGATGGCGTCGCGCCATCAGACGCTCCACATGATAGTGTGGAGTACCCTCGGCATCGAGCATTAGAGGAGAAGGTTGCTCAATTGCGACGTAAGATTCGCGAGAGCTGTGATCGACACAGCCATCGCATCCATGATGTCCACGAGGGACTCCGCGATGGGTGGGATGCCACTGAACGCTTCGAGAGGAGGATTGCCTCTCTCGAGACGACCGTTGCGGAGCTTCGTGGTCGCATTTTTGTCCTGTCGGGCTTCCTCCGCCCTGCCGTGTCTTACGGCTCTTACGGATATCTGTCTTTTCAACCCCCTCCAGGAGGGGGTCCGCCTCCGGGTCCTGGTATGGATTAAGCATACCCACATAGAAGGTTGGATGCGTACGCATCACCTTCGGGATGTCCAAGGTATACCGTAATCCATTTCGGGCTAGTACCTTAAAAGGACCCACAAACATGGGCGCAGTTTATTGCTCAACACGTTGGAAACTGCATGTGTAGGAAGATTTTTAGCGTTTAATAAAACACTTTCTCCTAATTTGTATACCTTTTCGTTACGCCGCCCCTTGCGTTCAGCTTGCTCCTTCTGCTTGTCTTGGCTTTCCGCCATGGAATCGCAGACGAGTCGTAAGACACTAAGGCGCGTCGACAAGAACTTATCGAAGTGCTTTCGCACAGATACAGGGCTGACATCAGAGAATCCTCCTCCGCCCAAGCATTGGGCCACACACACGTGCCGTCAACGGAACCCTCGGATTCACTAATCCGTTCACGTAAAACGGGGTAAACCCCGTAGATTCATGGACTGAATTGTTGATAGCAAATTCAACCATCGGGAGCATCTCACGCCAGCCCTTTGGAGAATCCGGACATAAACTCTGGAGAATGTCCTCTACAACGCGATTAACGCGTTCCGTCTGACCGTCCGTCTGCGGATGATCCGCAGTGGACATGAGGAGCTTGGTGCCCAGCACCTTAAACAACGCTCCCTTAAAATGTCCCGTAAAACGGGGGTCCCGATCCGAAAAAAAGGAATCGGGTAGACCATGCTGTCGAAAGACACGGTCTAGGAACACTTTCGCTGTTCCTTGTCCATCAATGGACTCTGACAACGCCGCCAGGTGAGCCATCTTGCTCAATCGGTCTTCAAAGACCAATATGCCGGTGTTCCCGGCCTTATCCTTCGGAAAACCGAAGATAAAATCCATGCTAATGGATTTCCAACACTCCGTTGGAATCTGTAAGATCGCCAAAGGCGCAGCTGAACTTGCAGAGGGTTTAACCCTCTGACACGTCTCACAAGTGCGTATATACGCACCGACCCACTTATACATGTTGGGCCACCAATACAAAGCGCTAAAAGCGCTGTAGGTCTTCTCCCGACCTAAATGACCCCCGGTAGGGGCGTCATGTGCCTCAAAGAGGACTCTATACTTCAGTTCCTCATCGTGAGGAACTACCACCCGCGGAGTGTCCTCCGCGCTCGTGCTATAAAACAGCATACCGTCACAATACCTGTAACGGTGTAAACGAGCTTTAGCTCGACTTGACAGGGTTGGCTCAGACGAGCCATGACCCTTGTCACCCAATGCGCTGATAAGCGCCGTACACTGTGAGTCT